>PVKN010036118.1:0-11515 GCA_004027915.1 Capromys pilorides | reverse complement strand
GCATAGCAGGTTACAAAGTCAACACACAATAGTCAATGGCATTCCTCTATACAGATAACAAAATCACTGAGAGAGAAATTAGAGAAACACTACTTTTTATGATAGCACTGAAGAAAATGAAATACTTAGGAATTAAGCTAACTAAAGAAATAAAAGAGCTTTCCATGAAAACTAAAGTACTCTGAAAAAGGAGATCCTAGAGGATTTCAGAAAATGGAAAGATATACTCTGCTCCTGGATAGGAAGAACCAACACTGTGAAGATGGCCATACTCCTTAAATTGTTATACACATTTAATGCAATTCCTATCAAAATACCATCAACATACCTCATACCTGGAGAAGTCATTCCTAAAATGTATTTGGAACCACAAAAGACCCAGAATTACAAAGACAATCCTGGGCAACAAAGGTTAGGCAAGAGGCTTACAATTGCTAACCTAAAGTTATACTACAGAGCTACTGTGATAAAATCAGCATGGTATTGGCAAAAAAAAATAGACCTGAGGATCAGTTGAATAGATTAGAAGATGCAGAAGCAAATACAAACACACTCAGCCAACTTATTTTTGATAAAGGGGCCAAACATGTTTACTGGAAGAAAGATAGCCTCTTTAATAAATTGTGCTGGAAATGATGACTCTCTATAAGCTGAAAACTAAAACTTGACCCAGGTCTACCACCATGCACTAAACTAAAGTCAAAATGGATTAGAGAGCTAAATATTACAAGAGAAACATTAAATCTCCTGGAAGATAAAGTGGGAGAAAATCTTGAAAATATCAGGGTAGGCAAAGAATTCATAAATCAAAATCAAAATGCACATTTGACACTTGAAAGAATCAACAACTGGGACCTCCTGCAGCTAAGAATTTTTTCAAGTCAAAAGAAATTATCAACAGAGTGAAAAAATCCCCACAAATTTCAAAAAGATTTCGACTAATAAGTATTCAGACAAAGGTCTTCTATCTAGAATTTATAAAGAACTAAAATCCACTAGGACTCCAAAATTCAAAGACCCAATCCAGAAATGGGCATCGGAGATGAACACACACTTCTCAGAGAAAGAAATTCAAGAAGATTACAAAGAAATGCTCCGCATCGCTAGCTATCAGTGAAATGCAAATTAAAACAGCACTTAGATACCATCTCAGCCCAGAAAGAATGGCTTTCATAAAGAAATCAACCAACAACAAATGTTGGAGAGGCTGTGGTGAAAAAGGAACCCTTCTCCACTGCTGGTGGGAACGCAGACTGGTGCAACCATTATGGGAAGCGGTGTGGAGGCTTCTCAAAAAACTAGAACTGGAAATCCCATTCAATCCAGCTATCCCCCTACTGGGAATTTTCCCAGAAGAACTGAAAACATTATACCATATTGATATATGTACACCTATGTTTATAGCAGGCCAATTTGTAATAGCTAAATCTTGGAAATAATCAAAATGCCTATCATATAAATAATTGTTGAAAAAGATGTGGTATTTTTATGCAATGGAGTATTACTCAGCTATAAAGAATGATAAACTAGAAGACTTCATATATAAATGAATGTATCTCGAACATATACTCATAAATCAAATAAAACAGACCTACATGTGTAAATATCATGTAGTCTCCTTAGTGTAAGTACTCAAAAGAAGAAATAAAAATGGAGAGGCATAACACAGCTGAATGGAAATCAAAGACTTAGGGTTATACAGCTAAGTAACTGGAAGCAGAAAAGAAAGGAAACATAGCAGCAGCAAAACTATGCACTTCAATGCACAGGATGAATTAGACAATGGTCCTAAGAAACCTCAAAAGGTTTTTGACACTGATGATAGCAATATGTAACACCAAGACTATTCCTGTAATGCCTGTCATTCTGGTCTTTTAGATGTGTGCTGCTTCTAATGTACTTTCAGTTACTGTTATACTCTCTCTCAAGTAAATGGTTGGTTTACAAGAAAACAAAAAAGGATATTAAATGAAAATAAGAGACTAGGAAAAATATCAAAGCATAGACAGGCTAAAATCTGGTACATGCTTATGTTTCTAAATATCTGTGTAAAAATGTGTAACTGCTTTTATCACATTCCATAGACATTTATTAGAATATCAATGATTGTTGGAAAATACCAATTCCAAGTTAAGTCTAAGCTATCTGATATTCAGAAAGACAGTGATAGTAAGCTCAAGTACTCATGTTTTAGCATAATAGTAACACTAAGCTTTTCTTCTGAAGGGCTAAGATTATAAACTTACAGAACAAAAATTAGAGAAAAAAGGACTACAAGGATAGCCAATATTTTGGCCCTAGCCCTTCAGGGTCAGTGAGGAATCAGGACAAAGCAGAGCCTGTGCTGTAAAATACTATAACTCAGTGGTTTCCCAAATTTTCTGTTCAAGGAGATTAAGGGACCACAGAGAAAAGAGGCTGAAGGTTTATAGTGTGCCTGAGGAGAGTCACCTAGAGAGAAAACATTCTCTCGGGCTTTCACAGAGAGCAAACTGGCCAAACAATGGCCATGATTCATCCCGATGGCTGACACTGATAACAGTTCTCCAAAAAACACTGTACATGGTTCCAAAGTAAGTCCTGAGAGGATTTGACTGACCCTGGGAGATACAAAAACTGTATGTTTTGTTATGAAGGTCTTACTTTAACTTGCCCTTAACCACCCAGCAGAAAAGTTTAAACTTGACACGTAAAATGTAAAGGTAGTATAGTATGCTGAGCTGTAAAAGGCTTAAATCAATAACTTCCAACATTACCAGCTTTTCCAGTAACACACTGCAATTATGGAACATTTAACTAAGTATACAACTACCGTCTCTTCGATCAAAGAGAAGAAATCTGTTGTGCCATTAATCATTAGAAAATTTATCATGTCTACACTCTGTATCCTGCATAACTACAACGAAGATAACAATATGCATTGTATCAATTATTGTAAATGTACTACTAATGTGTTTTAAAACTGTCACATTGTAATTTCTTGTTAAAAGTAAAAAATAAAATATAAAAAGTCTTGGAGGTGAGTTACCACAGTAGCCTTGCAAAAATCATGTAATTTGAGCCTCATGTTCTCCATTAATAAAAAGTAGGTGATAAAGGATCCATTGAAAGGATAATTGTTAGGATCTCACACATAACTAGTGCTGGATCAAAGCTATAATCATTACTCTCTCTAAGCCACACCAAAGTAAATACTGGGGCACAACCACTTTCTCTGACTAAATGCCTTCGTGGCACTTATCCTGCTTCTAGAAACTATAACCAGGGACATGATTATTCCTGGATAGAAAGTGTCACATGGGTTTCCTGGAAACTCTCTTATACTTCATGAATCTCATGCTCTTGATGAACAAACTCAGAGGCAGTGTCACCTTTTATCTGGATGGACCTTCAGGGAGAATGTCCCAAAGCTAGCCACATTCAACCATCTCTCAGATTGAGACACGACTGTAAACACAGTCCTAGGCTGAGACAGAAGAATTGCAAGTTAAAGTCCAAACTTGGCAACTTAGTGACTTAGCATGACCCTCTCTAAAAATAAAAAAATATGAAAAGAGGGGGGTGGCTGAGGATACAGTTTACTTCAATGACTCTCAATTTAATCCTAATGTGAAAATAAAAGCTTTTCAGGCAAAATCATCAATAAATACACCCACCAAACCTCTTCAAAATTTTAAGCATGATTCCAAATAGACTGGCTGATTGATAAGCCTTCTCCCACACACTTCAGTTCCTAAACTTTTGCTCTTCCAGAGGTCAGCTTCAAAGATTCAGGGTCAAGAAAGTACTTTTTTGGTTCACAGGACCTTTGATCCTAAACTTGAGAGATTTAATCCAGGCTTTGCTTAACTGAAAGGCTGCACAATCTTCAGGCTGTCTTTTGTTTAGAAAGCTTACAACTGCACCCTCCATGATAGTGTGCAGGTTTTGCTGCACAATCTTTTCTTGGAGCCACCACATTGAGGCCTAAACATTGCTGGTAGAGAAGTCAGACTCACAGACTACTTTCCTTCTAAGTTCCTTCGGCATCCTGGGAAGCAACTGGGTGCTATAATCCACCTTAAAGACAGTCACTAGCTCATTTCTTCTCAATTCTCTCAGGAGCTTTAGCTAACCTGGCCTTTCAGTGAGTGACTTAGATTAACACTGGTGTGGTAGAAGTTGAGGAGCACTAGAGTAGTCTCTGTGCTCCAAATTGCTTCCTTCTACTTGCCCTTATGCCACAAAATCCACCAAATACGTTTTTTTTTTTATTTTAGTGATCACATATTCTTGAAAATAAAAAAAAAATTCTAGACGAGTTAACACCTTACAGAAATACATTAAAATTTAGGCTAAGCACTAAGAAAAGAACATAAGAAGAAAGAGATTTGTTGCCTGAATAAGAGCAATCTGCCGAAAAAGCAAATATAGAACTAAGATAGAACTAGGCCCAAGAAAATTTAGAAGTAAGGATTTGACATCTGGAGGCCGCTCTTTCTCAAATGTGTCAGCTTTTCTTACCTTCAGCCACATCTGTACAATTAGAAACCTGAACAGTAGCCAGTATGAGCTTATATTTTTTTATCCTCAAACACTGAGAAAGAAACTATTGTGTACATAGTAGGAAAAAACAAATTTAGGGGAGGATTATATTGGTCAGTCTAGATTAGGTGCTCATTTTTTTATTTTAATTACTTTTAATAAGAAATAACATGATAGTTTCAAAACACGTTAGTAATAGATTCACAATAATTGACACATTGCATATTGTTGTCGTCATAGTAGTTATACAGAGCACAGGGTGTAGACATGATAAATTTTCTAATCTATATTGATAAGGAAAGAAAAAATATTTCTTCTCTTTGGTCTAAGAGGAAGTAGGTGTATATATAATCCAATGTTTCATAATTGCAGTGGGCTACTGATGAAACTGGCAATGTTGGAGGCTGTTGGTTTAAGCCTCTTACAGCTCATCATACTAATCTAGCTCTGCATTTTATGCCTCGTAGTTAAGCTTTTTTGCTGGGTGATCAAGGGCAAGTTAAAGCAAGACCTGTATAACAAAACATTCATCTTTTGTATCTTCCAAGGTCAAATCTCCTCAGGATTCACTTTGGAACCATGTACAGTGACTGTAGAACTTTTGTCAGTGTCAGCCATTGGAATGAGTCATGACCATTGCTTGACCAGTTTGCTCTCTGTGAAAGCCTGAGAGAATGTCCTCTCTCTAGGTGACTCTCCTTAGGCACACTGTAGTTCATTTATCCTTTTCCTCTGAGGTCTCTTAATCTCCTTGAACAGAAAGTTTGGGAAACCTCTGAGTTACAGAATGTTAGAGCACAGGTTCTCTTATGTCCTAAAGTCCTCACTGACCTTGAAGGGATAGGGCCAAAATGTTGACTATTCTCGTAGCCCTTCTTTTTCTTTGATTTTTGGTCGTTAACTTACATTCTCAACCCTCCAGCAGAGAAGTTTCATGATACTATTTTTCTATAACATAGGTAACAGAGCTTAACATCACTGTCTTTCTGAATATCAAACATCTTAGACATAGCTTGAAATTGGTATTTTCTGTCAATCATTGATATTCTAATAAATCTCTATAGAATGTGATAAAAAGGAGTTACACCTTTAGAAATCCAAGGATGTGCAAAATTGTAGCCTGTCAATCCTATGGCATTTTGGCTAGTCTCTTACTCTCAGTTAGTATCCTCTTTTATTAGTTAACTAATCATTTACTTGAGAGAGAGTATAGCAGTAACTGAGTTTACATTAGAAGCAGCACACATCTGAAAGACAAGAATGACATGCATGCCAAGCATAGTTTCAGAGTTGCATGTTGCTAAGGTACTCAGTTTTGAACCAATCATTTGGTCAGGAAGCAGTCACAAAAAAACAGAACTTCCACTTCTTTCATGTGCTTCCTACGGGAGACAGAAAAATAGGGCTGGCAAGATAGCTTAGCAGACTAAAGCCTCTGCTTAGTAAGCTTACGGAAGCACAGGGACTGTGATTTGATCCCTGGCACAACATGCCATGCCAGCCCCACTCTGTGGGGTGCACTGAGCCAGCCAGAGTCTGGGAGTGATAGCAAACACCTGCAATCCCAGAACTGGGAGACTGAAAGCTGGAGGATCACCATGAGTCTGAGCTGTGTAGTGAGATCCTGTAGCAACCAAATATATTTTTTTGAAAGAGAAAGAGAGAAGGAAAGAAGAAAGCAAGGAAGCAAGCAGGAAGGAAGAAAGAAAGAAAGGAAGGAAGGAAGAAAGAAAGAAAGAAAGAAAGAAAGAAAGAAAGAAAGAAAGAAAGAAAGAAAGATGACCAAAGCCAAGAAAGTGGGATTCCCAATTGTTCTAGTCAGGATTTAACTAGAGGAACAGATATAACACAAGATGTGCCAGTCCCAGAGTCAGGTGGAGAAGTGTGCCAAAAGCACCTGAACACTGCCAACTGAAAGATTCAGCTCTAAGGCTTTTATACTCACTGCAGTGTTTTATTCCTACTGGTCTTTACCAGCTTCTACTGGTTCCTAACAGTCTCTAACTGTCAGCCACTGTGTCTGCAACAGAAGGCAGAAGAATCTGCCGCGGAAAGCTGAAGGGTCCAATCCAGAAGCTGACAAGTCTTTGCAGGAATCCAGGAGATAAAGACAAAACTGAGTTATTCTGGGGCAGGGCCCTCATGGCTCACAGTGTGAAGCAATCAGGCAATGCAGCCAAATTGATAAAATGTATTGACCACTAGGCATCCAGCCAAGTTGACATAATGTATCAACCACTACAATCCACCCCTTGTCATCTTGGCAACTAGACATATTTCTTTAAATCAGTCTCCAGATACAGAGATATGCATATAATTGCACCAAACATTGTTATAACTATACTATCCTATGTATAAACAGAAATGCACTAAAACCTTCATCACTGTTGAAAAATTAACACTGGTTAATTTTTAAGAACTAGTACTAAATCTATCCGTATTATATTATAATACAACTATATACAGGGGTTAAATAGTACAATTATAATCCCCTTTTCTGTAGTTGATCACAGGATAATAGCTGATATTTGGAACTACCTTCTTCTACTACCCATTTTGTATTCCCTTGGCCCTCAGCAAGTGCCTCAGCAGGTCTTGGTTCTTTCCCTGGTGGAGTGACCTATACCTTCATTCCTGAAGGCTCTGGACTATTTGTCATTGTGCCTGTGTTAAGTTGTTGTAGCTTCCCATTCACCTTAATAACAAAGCATAGCAATACTAACAGCTCCCCCACAAGGGATCTCCTGCACTCCATGTATAGTCTTCCTTTCCTCCATTGTGGAGTAGTAATCCAATTTCCCCTTGATAGTCTGAGTCAGTCACCCCTGACAACACCGTGATTCCTTTTTTAGCTTGTTTCCTCAAAGGCATGAGGAATCCAAAGTGACCAGAGGGAAATCTTAGCTTCCAGTTCAGTGGTATCATTGCTGTGCTTCGTGGTACAAGCCTTCCCTGCTCTGGGCCTAGGACTTCTAGTCCAGCAGGACATAATGTGGAAGAAAAAATTTTGCTAGTGGATCACTAGGAGTAATGGTGAGTAGCACCATTCCTACTCCCACGCCTTGATTCCTAGACCCATGAATCCTGGCTATGGGAGACATGGTACCATACAGAGGGCACTGATTCAAAGAATATACAGCATGTTGAAGTACCTTACACCAGCCCTGCAAACCATTGTCACCTAGCTGGCATTGTAACTGCATCTTCAAATGACCATTCCATCGTTCTATCAATCCAGCTGCTTCTGGATGATGAGGTACATGGTAAGAGCAGTGAATTCCATGAGTATGAGCCCACTGCTGCACCTCTTTGGCAGTAAAATGTGTTTCTTGGTAAGAAGCAATACTGTGTGGAATACCGTGGCGGTGGATAAGGCATTCTGTAAGTCCATGGATGGTAGTTTTGGAAGAAGCATTATGTGCAGCAAAAGCAAATCCGTATCAGAATGTGTCTATGCCAGTGAGAACAAAGAGCAGTCCCTTCCACGATGGAAGTTGTCCAATATAATCAACCTGCCACCAGGTTGCAGGCTGATCACCCTGGGGGATCGTACCATATCCGGAACTCAGTGTTGGCCTCTGTAGCTGGCATATTGGGCATTCAGCAGCAGTTGTAGCCAGATCAGCCTTGGTTAGGAGAAGTCCATGTTGCTGAGCCCATGCATGACCTCCATCCCGGCCACCATGGCCACTCTGTTCACAGGCCCACTAGGCAATAATAGGAGTGGCCAAGGAAGTAGGTTGGCCACTATTCACAGAATGGGTCATTTTATCCACTTGATTATTAAAGTTCTCGTCTGCTGATGTCATCTTTTGGTGAGCATTTACACGGGAAACAAATATTTTTACATCCTTCGCCCATATGGAGAGGTCTATCCACATACCTCTTCCCCAAATATCCTTGTCACCAATTTCCCAATCATGCTCTTTCAAAATTCCTGACCATCCAGCCAGACCATTGGTTATGGCCCATGAGTCAGTATATAGTCACACATCTGGCCATCTCTTTCTCCAGGCAAAATGTACTACCCAAGTAGTACAAGATGCACTGCCCAAAGCTCCATCCACTGTGATGATTTCCCTTCACCACTGTCCTTTAGTGATGTCCCAGAAAAGGGCTGCAATGATGCAGCTGTCCACTTGCGGGTGGCGCCTGCGTAGCATGCAGAGCCATCTGTAAACCAGGCTCTAGTGTTCTCTTCCTCTGACAGCTGATTATATGGTACACCCCACAATGCTATGGGTGCATGCTGGGAGGCAGAGGGCAACACAGTAGGGGTAGGAGCCATAGGTATCTAGACAACTTCCTCATGTAATTTTCTTGTGTCCTCTGGGCCTGCCCTGTCTCTGTCATGAATGTACCACTTCCATTTAATGATGGACTGTTGTTGAACATGTCCAACCATATGATTGGGTAGGTCAGATATATCCAGGCCATGATAAGTAACTCAGGTCTCATGGTGGCCTGGTGTCCCATAGTTAAGCGTTCAGTTTCCACTAATGCCCAATAGCAGGCCAAGAGCTGTTTTTCAAAGGGAGAGTAGTTGTCTGCAGAAGATGGCAGTGTAATACTTTGAGGAAGAGAAAAGTGATCAAGGTTCCTATGAACTAAGTTGTGACACAGGGCCACAGAATTAATATACCCTTGTGGCAGGACAGTGAAGGTATATTGCTGGCCTTGCCAAGTGAAATCAAATTGCTTGTGATGGTCCTTATGGATAGGTATAGAGAAGAAGGCATTTGCCAAATCAACAGCTGCATACCAACTACTAGGAGATACGTTAATCTGCTCAAGCAAAGAAACCACACCTGGTACCACAGATGCAATTGGAGTCACCACCTGATTCAGTTTATGGTAATCTTCCAACATCCTCTAAGACCCATGTGTCTTCTGCACAGGCCAAATGGGAGAATTAAATGGAGATGTGGTAGGGACCACCTCCCCTGCATCCTTCAATTCCTTGATGGTGGCACTAACCTCTGCAATCCCTCCAGGAATGCAATAATGCTTTTGGTTCACTATTTCACCAGGCAAGGGCAACTCTAATGGCTTCCGTTTAGCCTTTCCAACTATAATAGCCCTAACATGACAGGTCAGGGAACCAATGTGAGGATTATGCCAAGTACTGAGTTGTCTATTTCAATTATATATTCTGGAACAGGGGAAATGACTACAGGATGGATTCGAGGACCTATTGGACCCACTGTGAGTCAGATCTTTGCTAAAACTCCACTGATCACCTGCCCTCCCTAGGCCCCTACTCTCACTAGAGGGTCACTGTGGTGTTTTGGATCCCCCAGAATCAGTGTTAGTTCAGAATCAGTGTCCAGTAGTCCCTAAAATGTCTGATCACTCTCCTTTCCCCAGTGTACAGTCACTCGGGCAAAAGGTCTTAGGTCCCTCTGGGGAAGGATAGGAGAAAGATTGACTGTATAAATTCTGGGGACATTAGGATCCTTCCCCAAGGAGACTTGGCCTCCCCATCATTCAAGGGGTTCTGGGTTTGTAAACTGGCTCAAGTCTGGGAGCTGGTTGAGGGGCCTGGATTGTTTATTACCACGGTTTGAAGTAGGTCTATGTTCTTCTGCCTCTAAATTCTTTCATTTACATAAATCTAGCAAAAGTTTGATAGATTTCCCATCTATTTCACTTTTGAGAATAGTGTGGGTAATCAGCCAATGCCATAGGTCTATGCGTGTCAGATTATTCTGATCATTGTTCCACTCCTACTGTCCATTGTGATTAAGTGCTGCCACTTGACCTCTGCCACTTTGGGATCCAATCAAGCCCATGGCCCTTAAATTTCCTAATTGAGTAACTGCTGTCCACACCATAAGGTCTGGCATACAGAGAAGAGCAATGACAGGGCTCTTCAGGGATGCTGGTGCTCCCCTCAAAATCTGTTTCTCAAGGTTTTAGTGAAGGGCATGTTTTCAGGATCTTCCAAATGTGAAAGATTAGGTTTAACATGACAGATCCACTCTAGCATTCCCATTTCCCTAAGCCTCTGGATGCCTTCATCTACAGTAAACCATGGAATATCAGGCATCTCTAACTCATTCACTGTGGGCCATCTTTGAGCCACATTTCTGCCAGCCAGCCAAATAAACTATTAACATCTTTCTTTACTGCGTGAGTCACAGCATTAAATTCAGAGTCCCTACTTAGTGGGCCCATATCAACAAACTCAGCCTGACCCAGGTGTACGCTTTTTCCACCATTATCCCACACTCATAAAATCCATTCCCATGCTTGTTCTTTAGGCCTCTGCTTATAAGAGTTAGAAAACTCAAGAAGGTCTTTGGGAGAATAATGAGTCTCCTCATGAATCACCTCATGTACTTCACCTTTAGGTGATTTCTGTGATTGAAGCCTGGTTATGGACCTACAGGTAAAAATAGGTGGTGAGGATGGGTCCAGAAGAGTCTCACCAGTATTCTGTTCATTCCATGCAAGATTGGTTTCTCCAGATATATTAAGAGATACTAAATGGCAGAGTGTAAAGGCAGTGATCCCTCTGCCACAGTGGGTGGTGAAATCTCTTCCTCAGACAAAAATAATGTCATTAAAAACTCAGCCTCTTAGCCTCCTCAGGATCCTCCCACACATCTCCATTTCCATTCATGGGATCCCATTCTTTTCCAATCAGTGCCCTCACTTTTGCTGCAGATACCCTTCGAGGCTGAGCATTTAATTTACATTGCAGTTCAGCCAGTCGAATTGTAAGGGACTGCATTTGGGTATCTGCACCCTCAGCCTTGTGGATAAAAGAGAAGAGATTATCTGTCAGGACACACTTAGAAATCTTTAAATTTTTTATCTGAGTCAGGAGGCGTAAAATGGTGTCTTCAAGCTCCTTATTTTCATTCAAAAATTTGTCCAATGAGTCTAAGACAAACCAGCCAGCATCACTACATCCCTTACTTTGCCAAAGAGATTCAGAATTTTTCTGCATAGAATCTCTAAATTCCTGAGATCTCACAAGTAGTGA
>PVKN010036117.1:0-11497 GCA_004027915.1 Capromys pilorides | reverse complement strand
TTGACTCTCTTAGGTGATAATAAGAGAACTGAATAGAAACTTACATTAGATGAGGACTGTGTGTAAATTGGATAGGGGATCTTGGATAGAGAATGAAGTGTTAGATCTTCCTCTTTTTTGTCTGCAACTTTATTACTATAGTTTAGTGGAGAGGAGCCAGAGAGTGAATGAGTTGCAGAGTTGCCCAGAAAGAGGGAAACTTTCAGGGAGTAGGTCATCCTCAACAGGGTTGGGGTGTTGGAAGGAAGGCCCTCTATCTGGGTTCCTCACCGGTAGATCAACTGTGGATTGAAAATTTTGCGTGTGTGCTAAATGTGTGTAGACTTTTTTCTTATCATTTTTTTAAGTAACATAAGTTATTTACAGTGTTTATATGTGAGTTATTTACATAGTGTAGTAAATGTTGCAGGTAGTCTAGAGATGATTTAAAGTATTTAGGAGGAAATGGCTATATGCAAATACTTTGCTATTTTATATGGGAGAGAGACTAGAGAATCTAGATTTTGGTATCTATAGGGTGGGATGGGGGTTCTGGTACCACTCCCTCAGGGATACCAATGATGAGTGTGTATGATTTTAGAGGGCAAAGAGCATATTATGATGACAAAAATTGGTAATACCTAACTTGGTGCTGTACTATGTTTTAGGTTTTTTTTCTTTTTGTGAAAGGGTTTTGCTATGTTATTCAGGCTGGTCTTGAACTCACTATGTAGCCTCTGCTGGCCTCACTGCAATCTTCTTGCCTCAGCCTCCTGAGTGCTGGGAGTGCTGGGATTATAGGCATATGCCCCCATGCCCAACTTTTTTTTAATGTTGCGGTCTTCTTCCCCAAAGGTTTTCTACTGAGGAACAATGTAGCAGGGAGAAGTTGCCTTTTTTTTGTTTTTTGTGGGACTGGGGTTCGAACTCATGACTCTGTACTTGCCAGGCAGGCACTTGTGCCATGGAGCTATGTCCCTGACCCCCAAGTTGTCTTCAGCCTTTCTTTTTCTGATTGCTGATAAAGGGAAGCATTGTTCTCCTTTTCCCACTCTGAAGAATCAGGAATATGGTAGTAAGTTACAAATAGAGAAAGTTACAAAGGTTGTCTACTGGTGCTAGCAAACCCTGCAGCCCCAAGCCCACTCATATCGCAAAGTGTCAACACTACAGATAAACCTGAATGCTGGGTTTTTAGTTTAGAAGAAAACAATTTATAATTTAACATCTTTTGTCTTAAAAGAAAAACAAATAATATGCATGCCATAGGTTCACCACCACTCGAGGAAGTCATAGCGTTATATTCCTGGGTTTTTTTTTAAATGATTAATTTGATTTTTTCTTTTATCGTTGTTATTCTTCTACACATGGGAGAGAAGCTCCCAAAACTGATAACTAAACTTACCTTTACTTGGTCTTTTTTAAAATCAAGATTCACTTTCTCAACTGTAGCTGTTGTTCAGGAAGAATAACAGGTAGGATAGGAAGATAGAATAAGGTAGAGTAATAAGGCCGAATGAACTTGTGCCCATTAATACTGCTAAACATTGCATATTCTTAAACTTGTTTGGTTGTCATCTGACACTTAGTGCGTAGACACATCTTGTTATTGTTGTTTAATCTAGGAGATGGCGTATGCTGAGTACCTGCTCCACCGCTGAGCCACATGTGCAGCCTATGTAGTATAAAATATTAAGATTTTGTGGGTGAGGAAACTGAGATCTGGAAAGATTTTTCCAAAGTATTCCATGATAGAGATGAGATGAAAGTTCATGCCTCTTTGGCGCTAGGGTCCATACTTTGGATAACTGTTGCATTCTTCCCTGTGGAATAGCTTCAGGTTAAAATCTGAGCTGTAGCAAAGATCTACTGCCTGACACACTTGCACAAACCTCAGACTTAAGCAGTTTCTCTTAACATAAAGAGTTCTGTAGTAAGGTGTGGTCATCAGTCATTTTCAGCACCTCAGAAAAGAGTAGGTCAGTGTTATGAGCCTAGAAGATGGGTGAGAGTTTTGTTAATTTTCCACATTACTTCCAACACATGAAATTCTCCTTAACTTTTTAACAACTTTTGAAAACGTGCTGGACCTGTCTTACTTGCTGAGTCCTCCTAGGAGAGATCTTCTGTTTTGTACGTTTTTTCTGGAACTGTGCCTCTTCCACAGAGGCAGGGAGTGGGCACTTCGAAGGGCAGGTTAAGCTGTGTGAAACCTGCCCTGAGGATGTCCAGTTGCAGCAGTACATTGCTTTGCACGTAGTAGGACTTTGGTAATGAGTGTAATCTAGGAGAGAGAGAAAGAGGTTGATTTTCTTATAATTCATTCCTTTTTATCTTTTTTTTTTTTTTGTCTTTTTGAGACAGGGTCTTGCTATGCAGTTCAGGCTGACCTTGAGCTCACTTTTGTAGCCCAGGCTGGTCTCAAACTTGCACTGATCCTCCTGCCTCACCCTCTCAAGGGCTGGGATTACAGGTGTGTGCCACCATGCCCGGCCTTTTTTATCTTTCTTGTAGCACATGTGATTGATATATTGCTTTATGGATTAAGTAGGTTTTGAGACAAGGGTAAGTAATGTTTTTTAAAATCTCACTGTTATATGTTAAGATAAGATCTCACTCTGGCCTTGAACTTGCTGTGTGATATAGGTTGGCCTCTTAGCTCATAGTCCTCTTGCTGCAGCCTACTGAATGCTGGTGTTACAAGTGTGTACCTCCATACTAACCTAAGTTCTTATTATTTAAAAAATCCTCATTACTAAGATTCTAGAATCAAGTTTAAGAGGAACCTAGAAGCTCACTTTGTTTTAGTTTTTTATATTGGAATAGTTACCGTCTCATAGGATGTTGCAGATAAAACAGAAATAGTATATAGGAAAGTTCTCTGTACTCTTTACCCAGTTTTCCCTGATGGTGACGGTTTGCATGACTCTTGATTATGTTCAATACCTATATCAGTGACTTGCCCACAGATCTTTATGAGATTTCACTAATTTTATGTCCGTGTGTGTGTGTTAATAGTTTTATGTAGCTTTATCATATTTTTAAATTTGTCTAAGCACTATTAAAATCAAGATGAACTCTTTTATCACCGTGTGAAACTCAGTGTTTAGTCTACTGTATTTCATATTAAATCCCTTCCCTTCTAAATCTTCTGGCAAAATAATTTTGCATCTTGTGTTTGCTTAGATCTGAAGATAAAATGCATCTTTTAGTGTTTTTGAGTTTAGAAAGCCTCAGTTGGTGTGGTGCATGAGGCCTACAGAGTGATGGTGAAATGTAAGCCTGCACTTAGGAAGAACAGCGGACAGCAGTAGCAGAAAATGTGCAGCAAACTTCTCCTGGATGGTGGAAGACACTGGAATAAGAGGAGTGACTCACTGTGGTGCTTTCTGTGTTTGTGTGGGTTTGCTGTGAGTAGACAGTAATGATAGTTGCTAATATTTGCTACTATGTGTTTTGGTCACAGAACCCCCTATGAGATAATGTATTATTTTCTCTGTTTTATGCATAAGGAGTAGAAATGTAGATGCAGAGTAACTTGTCTGTAGACATGCAGTAAGTGGTGGAGTTGGGATTTTAGTGAGGGTAGGGAAATCAAGAACAGAAATTTTCATCCCCTCAGTGCTATTAAGCAAACACAAACTTTTCATTGATAAAGAGTTGGAGGCTCTGAGTTTCTGATTTTGAGCTTGACCTAGGTAGAATGAATACATAACGAGAGACTGAGGCAAACCTTATGAGTTGGATCTGATGTAGGTCATTGGTTCTAACTCTTACAAATGTTTGTGACCTAGGACAGTCCCCTCGCTTTCTCAGGCTTAGTGGCTTTGGTTTCGGAGGTGTGCAAATGGATCTGATTTCTTTGTGAGGATTTCTCACACTTGGAAGGCCAGCTGGTATTCTGTTATTTTCATTTGATTCTTTTGTTGGAGCAGATACCCAGTGCCGGAAAATTGTGTGTTTTGTGGCTAACAAATATGGCCAGAGGCCAAACTGTAATAATTCGAGGATGACTTTCTCCCCTTGTGGGATTTTTTCTTTTCCCCTCATTGTGATATCCAGGTACTTTTTAATTTTTCTGTTGCTTCCAGTCATTGTGAGGTGCGTTAACAGAAATGTTCCTGGGAATTTGGGGTGTATCTGTTCTCTTTTTTGAGGCTTCCATGTGGCCAGAATACATTTTTATGAACACTGGAGAGTAGGCCACCTGGGACCAAGGACCTGAGAGGTGTATTGAGGTCTGTTGGGTGTTAAGCGTCTTCCTTTGATCGCCACGCTTTAACGAACAGTCTTGGTGGAGCAAAGAAATTATAGGAATCTAAGAGTTAGTGAGCAGAATCTAGGTATAATTAGGAGATGTGATCCATGACCAAAGATAAACTGCACACCCTAATTTTAATTATAGGATACATGTGACTGACTTGTGTATTCCGAGACCCTTGGCCCATTGCTTTTTAGATTTTTAACATTCCTTTCTTGGGTTTTGAGGTCTTCGCTGTGATTATTTAGGCAAAGACTCAGGTAAAATGGAACCGGAAGTTTTGTTGTGTATCAGTACTGAGGTGATAAGTCAGCCTTCTCAAGAGTTAATAGGTTGGTGTGGTGGTACATGCCTGTGACCCCAGCACTTGGGAGGCTGAGACGTGAGGGTCTTGAATTTAAGGCCAGTGTGGGCTATACATAGTGCTTTTAAGGTCAGTCTGAACCACGTAGCAAGACCCTGTCAGAGAGAGAGAGAGAGAGTGAGAGAGAGAGAGAGAGAGAGAGAGAAAGTGCAAAGCAAGGACACATGTTTTTAGATCAGAAACAGAGACTGGATGGCTGTCAGTATCTCACTTGAGAGGCTGTGGGTGTTCACTTTGTAGGAACCCTCCTTTTTTTTTTCCCCTTCTCCTTGCCCCAGGGCAGTAGGACAAAGTCCTGGAGGTTGAGAAAGAGTTTAGCATTTAGTTACTTTGCTCCTTGATAATGTTTATTCTGATGTTGCAGTAGTGCCCTTTGCCACTGCTGCTTCTAAGATAATTTTTGCAATTTTACTTAAAGATCATGGGGCCTGGGATACAGCTTAGCACAGTGCTTGCCTGGCAAGTGGTGCTGAATTCGATTCCTGGTACCAGAAAACCAAAAACAACACCAACAAAAAGACCAACAAAAAAACATGGCTTCCTAAAATTGAAGACAAATCTAGGACTGACTGGGTGGTGATTTTGAGAGCAGGGCATTCCTGGCGCAGGAGTCAATTGTGTGCCTGAGTCTGGCACAGTTGTGTATTTACATGTTTGTTATATTATGTCTTGATTAAAAAAAAAAAAGCCCAGTGGGAAGGAAGAGCAGACTTATGTGTCTTTCATTGTAGCCTACTACTCTGCTTCTCAGGGTCTTGGTTGTCATATTACAGTGGACTGGGCTCCACTGTGGGGTGGTGTCTTAGTTACTTTTTACTCGTTGCTGGGACAAATACCGGACACTCAAAATGAAGGAAGGAAAGGTTTATTTAGCTCAGTTTGTGGAGGTTTCAGTTCATACTCTGCTGGCACCAAGGTGGCAGAAAATAATGAAGAGCAGAGAAGGAGCAATAGCTGTGGCATCCACCAAGCCACTCTCTTCCAAATTCTGTGCTGGGGCAGAGCTCCTCCAAAGACTAGGACTTGTCTAAGGAAGCTGCAGGGCTGGGCCGCGCAGGAAGCAGCCAGGGCAGGCGGGGCATGGTGGGGCTGCTCCCAGCCCAGCTGATCCAGGCGAAATTCCTCAAGTTGACACAGTGTATCAACTACCACATGTGGTGTAGCTCTGAGTAGAGAGAGACTGGGCTACAGATACCAGTGAGGAAGCTGGGAGCCCCTATATTTCTTTCTGAGATCCATGTACTTCAAGAGTTTGGTTATTTTAAGTTTTAGGTATTTGGTACAGGGTCTTGCTACACAACTTGGTCTCATAGTGATCCTCCTGTCTCAACCTCTCCAGTGGTGGGATTACAGGCATACACCACCATATCCTGGCTTGGTGGTTGACTCAGTGCACCCAGGGGCAGAGTCAGTAGGGCATGTGGTGCTGGGGAAGAGCTTGTTTCTTAACCTTTCTGGAGTCTCCTAATTTGATGATCTATTACATAATCCCCATCCTAGGTCCCTTGGAATGGGTTCACCATTGGAGAAGATGTTGAAGTTTTAGCAGTAGGATTTTCTTTTGACTAGGGGCTGCTGCAGGAGTAGTGGTGTTGTCTGCCTTGGCTTGGCTAGAGGATCTGTTGAGGATGTATATTATTTTCTCAGTCCCACATGGAGCCTGGGGTGACTTCCTAACTCTGTTCCTTGCAGACCCCTTGTCTGCGTCACCTGCTCGCTGGGCTGAGGAGTATCTGGAGCAGTCTGAGGAGAAACTGTGGCTGGGAGAACCGGAGGGAGCAGCCACCGCCGATCGCTGGTGAGTCCAGCTTCCTTGTGTATCACTGTGAAGAGTAGTGTATCAAGAGTTTTGCCTGCCTCTTCCAGTTTTTATCCTTATTAAAAAAAACAAAACAAAATTATTAATATTTTTGCCTGTATTATTTCTATAAATTTGTAAATTTTTATTTCAGTTATAGGTAAGAATGCTAATTACCCCACCAGAAGTTCATAACTTTATGTCCCTTGTTCCTGTTTTAATGTTGAGTTTGCTGCTATCTGTTTTTCCTCCCTACATAGCTATGTTTGGGAACTTGAGAGCTTAAAAGGAAATGTAACTAACACAGCACTTCCCCCCTTCTGCTAGAATGTCCTCTGGAATGTAAATTAGAGTTTGTCAGTCCTCAACAAGCTCAATTTCTATTTGCTTTCCCAAGAAACCATAGCTACCCCAGGCCATGGGGGAAGTAGCGTGGGAAGGAAGGAGGCGAAGGAGGCGGCACATTGAGTTGTGAGATTAGGTTTCCTCACCTGTTCCAGGTATGATGAGTATCGTCCCGAGGAGGATCTGCAGCACACGGCCAGTGACTTTGTGGCCAAAGTTGATGACCCCAAATTGGCTAATTCTGAGGTGAGCAATGTCCCACTCTTGCTGTGCTTGGCAGAGCTGGTGTTGGACGGCAAGATTGCTTCTCTCACTCCAAAGAGGAGATGAACTTGTAGGTCTCTTCCTTTCTTTCCAGTGAAAGGGACTTAAGATTCTGCCTTTTCCTTCCATTGTTCTTTCCCTTCTTTCCTTGCCAGCTCTGTCTTTTCTGGAACCTCTGAAATCTTTAGAGGCAGAACCCTTGTCTTTTTTCTTCTCTGATTTTTTTTCAGAGCTTTTAGCATATGTTGTTTTCAGGTAGAAGTGGTCAGGGGAGGGACAAGTGCAGGGTCCTCTTGGGCATGGTTGAGTGCACTCCTGGAAGTCCTCTTCCAAGGTGCCTATGTGTGTCTCTGTGCCCCAGTTCCTGAAATTCGTGCGGCAGATTGGCGAGGGCCAGGTGTCCCTGGAGTCCGTTGCAGGGTCGGGCCAAGCTCAGGCAGAACAGTGGGCAGCAGAGTTTATACAGCAGCAGGTAGGACATTGTCACTTCCCAGCCTGTTTCAGTCAGTTGGTTTCCTGGACCTGGGCCTCAGCGTTCTGTGGTTCTAGGTGGCAAAGGGATTTTATTGCTAGCTTATATTGGTAGCATTGAAGTCTTGAGTGGGTGGGAAAGAGAATCTGAGAATGTTCTCAGGGTCCAGGCTGGTGGTGTTCAGTGGATCTTTTGCCTGTGTTAGTGGGAAGAAGGTGAATGGAGGTGGTACTGACTTTCTTTCTTTGTCACAGGGTACTTCAGATGCCTGGGTTGACCAGTTCACAAGGCCAGTGAGCACATCTGCCCTTGATATGGAGTTTGAGCGAGCCAGATCTGCCATAGAGGTGAGAGCAGATAGTGTGGAAGTGGGCTCCCCACAGTGAAGCGCTCCCCTTGTGTAGAGTGGTGTGTTGGCATAGAAGGCAGTGAACACTTTATGTATATATGTTTTTTTTTTAACCAGAATTGGGCTTATTTTATTTAAATTTACTTTTAAGACATTTATGAATTTAATACAGAGAAATAGAAAACAAATGATCTCTCATCTAATTGCCCAAATAACCCTATTTACATCATTTTTAAAACTTTTCATCTAGCTTAATACATGGGTGGGAAAAGCACACATTAGAAGCATGCAGCAGGGTCTTTTGACACAAGGTTAGTGCACTTTGTCACTGGGACCAGCTCCTGGACCGAAAGGCAGCATCAACACCCCTCCCAAGTCTCCTCCATACTATCTGGGCCTTGCCCACCTTCAGGCCAGTGCTTGCTCACAGCAGGTAAACACTATATTTCTTAATGTCCTTGCTCATCTGGGTCAGAGTTACGAAGGATTCTGCAGGTGCTTTTCAAAATGTGGACTCCTGGGCATCACTCCTGACTACTGTTTGGGAATTTAGGGTGGAATCAGGAATTTGCATTTGAAAAAAGCTCTTCAGATGATCCCTTCACACCCTGAAATTGAAGAGCTAGTGCCCAGAGAATGTGTCCCACAGGCTGGATGGCAACACAGGGTGGTTATGAAGGCTCTCCTCTCTCTACCTGCCTTCCCTTCCTTACAGTCTGATGTCGATTTCTGGGACAAGTTGCAGGCAGAGTTGGAGGAGATGGCAAAGCGTGATGCTGAGGCTCACCCGTGGCTCTCAGACTACGACGACCTCACGTCTGCTTCTTATGATAAGGTAGGAACCCAGGTTGTAGAGTTTTCTTCAGTGACTTTGCTATAATTCTGACTTTGTAGAATATTCACTAAAAAGGTCATTTCAGTATTTTCTTAAGCTGCTTTCTGTGAAAAGAAAACTAAGTCATACTTTGGCCTTATTCTTCAGTAATTCTTCAGTATGTTCTATTCTTGAGCTGCTAAGGCTAGTAAGATACTCTGGTTAAGTATGAAAGCTCAGTGGCTTGGTACTATGTGGGATGCCTGTAAGGTGCATTAAGAGCACAGAGGAAGTAGCTGTGTTGGGAGCTTTCACAGAGCCATGTCGATCAGATTCCTGAATCCTTTGGTAGGGGCTATTTCCCGGCTGCCAATCCTTAGTATATAGCTACTGTGGTCGGTTGGTTGGTCAGTCTTTTTAACTGAGAAGTTGAATTTATATTTCTCTCTGTCTCTCTTTCACCAGTCACTTGCCCAATTTAGAGTGTTAAAGAATTAAATAATGTAAGTATTAGAAAAGTGTCCCAGTAAAAGATTGAATTTTGCATACAGTAAGTGCTATTGACTTAGAAGTGTAAGTTACATCAGGGTCTTACTTGGGGACTATATGGGGTGTTTGGGGATGTGACTAGGGAGCTACTGAACTGGAGCAGGAGGAGAAAGGAAAAGAATTGCTTGGTTAAAAAAAAAAAGGCAAAATAGGACTTGGATGAGGCCTTTTCCCAACTCAGATGTTGTTGGGGAAGGGCTATGGGGCCAGCATCAGAACCTCAGGTGCTGAGGAATTCCTACTAGGGTGTAGGAATTGATCTTGGTATACTGAAGGAGCTGTGCAAAGCTTGGGAAGAATTTAATTCAAGACAGAATTCAGGTCAAGGTAACTCCAGAAAAGTTCAGGAGTGGTGGTGCCCATTTATAATTGTAGCTCTCTGAGAGGCTGAGGCAAGAATATCTCAAATTTGATCCTAGCCTGGGCAATTTAGTAAGTTAGGAAGGCTATTTTTCAAGAAAAAATGAGAGAGGGAGGGAGGGAGGGAATGAGGGGAGGGGATTAGGTTTTGAGAGCCAGTGAAAATTTAAGTGCTAGGAAAATGCATGATTTTGTTCATTATTCTAGTGTGATCTCCTGGGTTTTCGGAGAACTTTCTTGAGACCTTGCTCCGTGTTTAGCTGTGATTTGAGCTCTTCCTATAGAATTTGGATAAGAAGGAAAGGAAAGACTTACCTACAGACAACACTTACTATTTTGTGTTAATAGTTTGGTAAGTTGCATAAACCCCATTAACTTATGAGTTGCAAGTTACACATTTTAGATAAAAGTTTCCATGCTTTTGATAAATGTAGACATAATATTTACTTCGTATGAGCATTTTTGTATTAGCATTTATTATTTGTGTATTTATGACATGCTGGATAGAATACATTTTTCAATTAAAAGCTTAAATATATAATTAGATTTTTAGGTGAATCCTATTTAATATTATTGAGACATTATAAATTTAGAATTAGAAAAACATGCATTAATATACTGTAAAAATACAGTACTTTATTGGTCACTAACAGTGAACAATTCAGCATAAGGATAGGGCTTTCAGAATGTAACAGTGATGTCACGCGTATTCAGTGCTTTGTAGTGGTTTGAAGGTTCCTTCGGAGGATTCTTTTTCCATCTGTGCCAGTATTCCCTCCATCCTGGGGATTGAACACAGGGCCTTTGCTCTGAGCTGCAGTCCTGACCATTTGTTAGTTTTTATTTTGCCAAGTTGTCTGTGCTGAGCTCTAACTTGCTATCCTCCTGCTTCAGAACCCAGAGTGCTGGGATCATAGGTGTGTGTCTTTGTGCCTGGCTTACTGTTGAAAAATTCCTGTCCGGTTAGTAATTGATGAAACCTTCAGGAGAATAGATTGCAAGGCCTAAAGGGAACTTAGAGATGGCTGTGGCTGAAAGATGATGTTATCCATTTGTTATGTTGTGTATGGAAAACACGTGAAGAGCATTCAGATCACTCCTGGTGTCACATACAGGCCGCTGTGTCTCAGGGAAGTACCTAGAGCAACGAGAACCATACCTATTATTAATAGTATTTTAATAGCTTTTTGGTAAGGCTTTGGTTAATATTCTCAGTTGATGCTCCCAGTAGGTTTGAGAGGCAGACATTGAATTTATTAGAAAGTTGCATTATATATGACAATAACTGTTTCCCATGGGGTGGTCTATAGCTTGGAGTGATGATGGACAGTTTGAGTGTAAAAGGTTTTGTTTACTGCATTCTGAGAGTCTAGGGCTGGGCCGGCAGACCAGGCCTGTACAGTAAATTCGCCTTCTATTTGTTTTTACATGGCTCAGTAGCTTAGGATAGTTTTAAAATGTTTGCTTGCCTATGTATGTATGTATGTATGTATGTATTTAGTACAAGGTCTACAGGGTCTCACTATACAGATCAGACTCCTAGTGTTTGGTTTTTTAATGTTTGGTTGTTACAACGTGTCACTATGCAGCTTGGACTGTGGTGATCCTCATGTTGTCAGCCTCCGAAGCGCTGGGATCACAGGTGTGCATCACCATTCCCAGTCTCAATCTTGTCTCAGCGCACCCTAGGTATAGGGCCAGCATGGCACACTGCAGAGCTATCTGGCTGGTCCTAGTTTTGAAATTTTTAAATGATTGAAAATATAAAAATAATAGAGTAATATTTTGTGACACAAAAATTAAATAAAATTCAAATTTTAATTGTTATAGATTTATTGAAAAAGACGATTTTCTTTTTATTTCTTTTACATATTGTTTGTTGCACTATTGTGATGCGGATGGGTATTGCAGCCTAAAATATTTATTGCTTGGCTATTTACTG
>PVKN010036116.1:0-11488 GCA_004027915.1 Capromys pilorides | reverse complement strand
GCAGGAACTTCTGACTCATTAGCCTGTCAAGAGTGACCTGGAGGTGAGCCTCGTCTCCCCGAGGTCACATCAGCCTGAGGGTGGGGTCCTGAGAGGCAGGGGCACTGGTCAACTGGTTCCCTTGGCCTCTAGGCAACATCCCAAGGAGAGGAGGATGTTTCCATGGGATTCCACCTCCAAGCTGGGATTTCTGGATGGGAAATCAAAAAGTAAAAGCAAATCCTCACTGTGGCTCTCTCTTCCTTGGGGATTCGGGGCCAATATTTCAGTATTGCAGGACAAGGTGGAGTGAATTGGCTTCTGCTTCCTAGATTCTTTTTTTTTTTTTTTTTGTCTTTTTGAGACAGGGTCTCACTATGCAATTCAGGCTGGCATTGAGCTCACTTTTGTAGCCCAGGTTGATCTCGAACTCACACCGATCCTCCTGCTGCAGCCTCCCAAGTGCTGAGATTACAGGCATGCACCACCGCGCCTGGCTCATGCTTCCTAGATTCTGAGAAGTTTCTGGAATGTGAAAGCATTCCAACTCTCTCAGGGACAAATGAGGAAAGAGAGATCAAGAGCTCAGTCTTGCTGGCCCAGTCCTGCCTCTACCAGATATTAAGACCTGTAGAGCGTGGATGGAGACCTGTTAGTACCCTTAGTTAGACCTGGCCAACAAGGGCCCACACCTGGGGGCAACCTCTGGTCCTCCTTAGGCCCAGCCCTCCCCGCCCCCAAGGCTGAGAAGTCTCTGAGGCCAACATGAAAATGCCTTCAGGACTCGCGCACCTCTCCCTTTGAGCATGTCTCTCTGGTTCCCAGGAAATCAGTTCCCTAGCCCAGGTGTCCTAGGCCTGCTTCCAAAGCCCATGCAGGGTTCTGTGGGAGCTATCTCAGCTTTACACAGGCTGGCCTTCTGGTCTACCATATAGAAGTGGCTCAGCAGTTTCATGGTAGGTTCTAAAAGGTTCAGGACACAAAAGGGTTCAAAATTGCCTGTTTAAAGAATATACACAAAAGGCCAGGGAGATAGCTCAGCAGCATAAGTGCTTGCCTGGCAAGCACAAGGTTCCAAGTTTGATTCCTGGTATCACAAAAGCAAACAAGCAAACAAGCAAAAAAACAAAACCTATAATAGGAAGAATATACATAATAATAGTAACTCTGCCCATTAGCATTTTGAAATGAAAAAGTAAGAGATCAGGGTGAACTGGTAACGCCTCACGCACCCACCCAGGCCTTCCTTGAAGCACTAATTCCTCACTCAGGGAACAGTTTCCCATGAATGGAGTGGGCACCCAAAAGGCTGACAGAGAATAGATACAGAATTCCTTTTTTTTTTTTTTTTTTTGTATCTTAGGGGAGGGTCTACAGGGTGTTCAGGGTCTCACTACTAGATTGGACTCATAGTGATCCACCTGTTTACAGCCCCCCAAGAGCTGAGATTACAGGCATGCACCACCACGTGCAGTCTCAATCGCCATCTCAAGGGGCCCTGGGGACGGGCCGGCATGGCAGGCCTGAGGATGAAACCCACGGCCCCTGCGCCTGCTTGGAGGTACTTTAATCCACTGAGCTATTTGGCTGGCCCTAGATACAGAATTCTGTCCAGGCAGAGTAGAGACCTGGGTGCTTGCCTGTGCCAGGAAATGGCCTCCTGAGACAACGTTTAACCATGAGATGCAAGGGCTGGCCAGATAGCTCAGCAGACTAAAGCACCTGCTTAGGCAAGCTTAGACAAGTGCAGGGCCTGCAGTTCGATCCCGGGCACCACATGCCACGCCAGCCCCGCCCCCAGGTCAGGCTGAACTAGCTAGTCTGGGTATAATGGCGCATGCTTGTAATCCTAGGGCTGAGGAGGCTGAAAGCAGGAGGATCACCATGAGTCTGAGCTGTGCAGTGAGGCCCTGCAGCAAGCAAATACATTAAGTAAGTAAGTAAGTAAATAAATAAATAAATAAATAAAAAGACGAGATGCTCCAGTGGAAAGTGAAGAACATCAAACTGGGATGCAGGTACCTGAGTTCTTGCGTGGTTTATCGCCTCCTGGAGTTGAAAGAGATTTTACATAAGGGCCGCACTTTCTTCCCACTTTGTAGCTCACAAGGGTGGGCTCTGCCCTCTGGCTCTGGCAGGGAACACCTAGGAAGGAGGGGTTTCTTCAGCTGCTCCTGAGGCGATGCATAAGGAGTGGCAGAGACTCTGGACTATGCCCATCTAGATGGCCCCAGGGGGTGGTACCTACTGACTCAGGTCATTTAAAAGTCCAGTACTTGGATGGAGGTTAGGCATGGCTTAATCAAGCTTGACCCCTAGGGTGGGCCTGAGCTGACTGTGTAGCTTTACGCTCTCTCTGCACCCCTACCCTTCAGTTTCCAGAGGAAGAGAGAACATCCGTTTCACTGGCTCTCAAGAAATTCTTTTCCAGAAGCTCCCCGGTAAATGCTGCTTTGGGCTTCCTCGGCTTTTTTACAATCACTTGCCTGTTCTTGAGTTGGCAGGACAATAGTATCTGTTGATTGAATTAGAGCTGGGTACAATATCACTCCTAGCCTATCTCCTGGGAATTCTCAGGAGCACAGACGCTGCATGGGGAAGGAGTGGTTGCTGGACTGGGTTTGGGGGAGCAGGAGTCGGGGAGCGAGTGCTGGACCTACACCATGCCTGCTTATGCCTGGCATAAGCAGGTGCTATGCAACTTCAGGTAAATATTAGAAATGACCGCTCCTTTCAGAAAACTCTCGATTCTGAAAGGTCCAGTGAGAGAGGCTGACTTTCACTGAGTTCTGTAGGTCAATAAATATGGCCTAGCTTGTGAAACAGCAGAATATGGCACTGGGTCCCTATCTCTGGATTTAAGAGATATCCTGGCTTTCTTATTAATTCACTTAGTAACTTACTTAAATTCCATAACTTACTTAAATTCCGTAGCTCTCTTCTCCCTCCTCCATAAACTGGGAATGATGCTATTTCAAGATTGCAGTCAATTTTAACAGTACTATGGTTACAATTTCTGACATCAAGAAAGCGTTTAGAGGGCTACAGAGATAGCTTAGCGGTCTAAGTGCCTGCTTGGTAAGTGCAAGGACTCGGGTTTGATCCCAAGTACCGAAGGCTGTGCCAGCCCTGTGCTACCAAAACCGAACGTGGTGGCTCATGCCTGTAATCCCAATGCTGCGGAGGCTGAGAGGAGGATCACTATGAGTCTGAACTGCATAACAAGACTCTGTGCCAAATGAATAAATAAATAAATAAATAATGGCTTAGGATACTCTGTCTCATCTGAGTCGTTGATCACTATTTCATAGCTCAGCCAAATCAGTCACTTCTTTGGAGAGTCAGGGTGGTAATAGAAGCCCAATTTTTGACATAGTTTGGACCACAATCCTTATTGCAAAGAAGTAAAAGGAGCAGTGGTTCTCACAGCCCCTAAATATTTGCTCCTGAGATACACACCACCAGAGAGAAACACTCCCATGGACCAACGCGCAGTAAGGAGACCAAACACCAGAGAAACGGCAGACATTTCTCTCATCAAGCCAAGAAAGTCAAGACTACCTCAGGGTTTGGATTAGGATGGAGTTTAGGAGAATGTGAAGGGGGCAGTGATATGGCACACTCAAAGGATCTGAGGAGAGAGGCTGACGTCAGACCCTGGGCCTGATTCCTCAGAGACCTGAAGACGTGGAATGCTGTGCCTGAAAACCCCCGCTAGAGTTCTTCAGCTAGTCTAGCAACTGAAACTACGCTGTCTCAGAAGGACTCATGTAGCTCACACCACCCAGGCAAAAATGGGATAATTCAGTTTTACTCTAGGCCTTCAAATCGCAAGGTTTTTACAGCTTCTGGTTTTCATCACAAAGTTTTGCAGTGACTTTTTTTTTTTTTCAGGCAATGAGAATAAAACTGTGAGGGTGGGGCCTGATGAGGAAGAAAACAGTTGTTAACCGAGTAATTGTGACAGTTTCAACTGCAATGAAAACCACAAGGACTCAGGCCTGACTGACTTTCTCAGTCTAGGCTGATTTTTTAATACTATTTTTATTACTGAACTGGTTTTGATGCTTTCACCAGTAACAGATGCCCAAGAATCCAGCTGACTCTCACTACCTGCCTGCAATGTGAAGTGACAAATTTGTAAGTAAAGTAAGATATTGGCAGGCAGCTTGGTAGCTAGTGCTTGGGAAACAGTGTCTGAGAAGGTGATAGGGCAAAGTTTCTCAATTCTTTCCTGGGGCAAACACAGCTCACCCGGCCCAGTAACTTGGCCTTGGGAGAGTCCATTGGGCCAAGGTGCTGGAGTGTCTCCAAAAGTCACTGTCGTTAATGAGCCAGCCAGCTTCTGTCCCAGTGACGCTTTCCTGGAACTGTCTGACTCATCTCTCCGCCATAGCAGAGAGCCTATTTAAAATTTCAGTGAAGCCCTGTTCTTTCCCTCCTGTGGTAACAGTGAGCCCAAAAGCCTTTCACTAAAGAGATTGTCACACTCCGCCCACCACTGCCACTTGGGTCTTGAACTTCCAAGGGCATGGTTCATTCGCTCGCCTCTTCTTTTGTGACCATTCTGAGAGCTGCAAGACCCCCATCCCTCCAGCCCCCTTCCTCTCCACTTGAGAAACAGAGAAAGAAAGGTCACATGGCCTTCATCTGAGGGGCTTTCTTTCTGGGGTCCACCCCGATCTCTTTTCAGTATCACACAACTCTCCAAGAAATGCAGTTTTATGTAAGGAAGAAGTTAGCTCTTTCTCCTGCCCTCTGCCACACGCCTATTCTCTTTATAAAAATGAAAAGGGGCCACGTATGATGCTAATATTTCCCCTCAAGAACACTCATTTCTCCAGACGAATTCCGCTGGAGTTGTGTCAATCCCTGTAATTTCTTCTAGAGCCTGGTCTTTGGTGCTCCGTGACCAGTGCCACCCTCACTGCCTTGTACCTGTGTGCGTTCTGCCCTTCCTCACCTAGAATGAGGTGACGAACGCAGCCTTCACAGTAGGTCATCCCGTGGGCTCATCACGGAACCGTTCTGTCCTGCAGCCAAGGACAGAGCTTTAGGGTTGATCAGAGTCACGTGGAGGGCTCGTCCCCTCACTGGCCCACATCCCATGCCTTTCCATTCGGTAGATCTGAGGTGGGGCCTAACAATTTGCATTTCTAACAAGTTGCCAGAAAATGCTGAAGTTGCTGGATCCAGGATCCCGTTTTCAGAGCCACTGAAATGGGGCAACCTGGCTCATCTGAGAATAATAGCAGATTCAGTAGAAAGAATGTAGGGGGGCTTAGGGTGGTTTTTGATAGCCTTCTGTGAAGGCAATGGAGTCTGTCCCCCGAACCCTTGAATCTAGGTGGGTCTTTGGTACATTTGACCAATAGAATGTTGTGAATGTGACCCCTGGCATGAGGCTTCCCAGGCTAGTCACAGCAGGCAACGCTGCTTTGCTGAACACACATTCTAGAAAAGATGGCCATCATGGCAGAAGGCCAACAACCCGGAGACGACCAGGCTAGAGCAGGCCCTGCTGTTGGCAGTCTCAGATGAGCCTATTTTGAACCATCCACACCCCAGTGCCTGACATGCAAATGAAGCCAACTTGCACCCTTCTGCTTAGTCATCTGCAAACTGAGTGGCCTCAGTGGAAACCTTAGGGAACTGTTGCCTTGCCAAGCTGGGTCCCTGCTTCTCCCCAGCAGATTCTTTGAGCCCCAATGGTTATTTTAGCCTGCTAAGCTTTGGAGTAGCAGTTTATTTAGTGATGGAGAACTGGAATAGTGCTTCAGGAAAGAAAGGGTGGGAGGGAAATAAAAGTACAGCACACACAGTGAGCAAAGGGTCAAGCCAAGAGGCACCCTATTGGCTTGCATTTGGCGCCCTCTGCAGGAACCAGGAGTAGAAATCAGTCCTAATCCTACTGGAACTTCTATTTATCCAGAGAAGTCAAAATGCCAGAGAGTGAGTGACCTTAGAGATCTTGCCGCCCAGCCTTCTCCTTTATTGTAAAGAAACAGGGCATGTACACGTAGTAGATTAATTCAATTCTTCCAGATTTCCTAGGCCACACCTTTCCGACGTACGCTTGCAACTTCTCCCATCAATAGGTAAAGTGTCTTCCTCACGCCTTAATTCTGAGCTTGAATCTGTAGCTTATTTTAGCCAATGACGTATTAACAGTAATGACAGGTGCACTCGCTGGGTAATTCCTCTGTCACCTCTGCCTCTGCCACGACCATGTGCCTCAGCGGGAACGCTGCAGGATAAGACACACGGAGCAAAGGCCGAATTCTTCCCATCTTGCAGGCCACGCGAGGCCATCACCGATCAGCTAACTTCCAGCTGCGGCCATGTGAGTCCAGACCAGAGTTTTGCTAAACCTAGTCTCCATTACCACTCTACCAACTTGTGAGCAAAATAAATGCCTCTTGTTGTAGGTCACTGAGGTGATTTGTTCTATCCCTTAACAGTGGCAATGGTTAATTGAAGATAAAGCTGTCTTAGATGTGAATGTTTATCTCCACTTTCCCACTGAGGTGGCTTAATCTCATTACTTCTACCCAAAAGCCACGGAAGAAGCAGCAGAAGGTTCCTGTCATTGTATTCATTCAAATCAATGAGCACCCACGAGAGACACTGTTATGGTTTATGTCTAGTTGTCCCCCCAAAGCCTCATGCAATCATGGGGCGGGGACTACTAGAGTTTGAGACATGAGTCACGATCCACTAGGATTATGTGTTACAATTGGTTCCTCCCTGGAGCATGACCTGGGCCTGCCTAGGATATGATTGGCTTCTCCCTAGAGCGGGATCAAGGGCCCATCCTGGGGTGTGATTGGTTCCACCCTAGGGCACAATGGGCCCACATCAGAGTGACTGAGCACAAAGAGACTTTTTAAAGGGCTGTTACTCTCTGCTCCAGTGAGTTGGTTGTTCTGCCGCCATGAACTGGATGCCCTCTGCCCTGTTCCACTCAACCTTGGACCAGCCGAATATGGACTGAAACCTCCAGCAACTGTGAGCTAAATAAACCTTTCCTTTCTTCATTTTGAGTGTCGGGTATTTGTCCCAGCAACGAGTAAAAGTAACTAAGACAGACACCATGAAGAAGTACAAGGAATATGGTCACCGCCCACCTAGCTGTTTATAGTCTAGCAGGGAACACAGGTGTATCTGATGTTTAAATCAGGGTAAAGATATTGATTTCCTCAATATGTATCATTTCTTTGTGGTAAGAACTTTCCAAATCCTTGCTTCTACCTTTTTGAAATGTACCATACATAACTGTCACCTGTGGTCCCCATACTGTGCTGGGCAGTACCCATCCCCCCATGCGTCCAGGTGCACCCCACGCCCCACTGCTGCTTCTAGGCTCTGGCACCCACCACTCCATACTCAACATCCAGGAGATCAATGTCTTTAGATTCTCCCTGTGAGGGACACCATACAGTGCTCGCCCCTCTGCGCTTGTCTTATTTTACTCAACAGAATGATCTCTGCTGCCAGGGCCATCCACATTGCTGCAGGTGACAAAAGGTCTTCTCACAGTGGATCAGCAGTCCACGGTGTGTACACGTGCCTTTTCCCTATTGTCCCCTGACGGATGGCCAGGTCGTTGCCAGTGCGCAGCTGCTGTGGACTGCCTCGATGAACCCGTCACCTCAGATGCCTCTTTGACATACCAAACCCATTTGCATGGAATAGGTATCCAGTAGAACAATTGCTAGAAAGTAGAGATCTATTTTTAATTGTTTGAGACATTTCCATACTGATTTCTTTTTTTTTCTGGGACCAGGGTTCAAACTCACGACCTTGCACTTACCAGGCAGGCACTTGTGCCACGGAGCTATCTCCCCAGCCCCTCCATACTGATTTCTTTAATGCCTGTCCTAACCCATTCCCGGGAGTGGAAGGGTTCCCTTTTCTCCACATCCTTTCTGTTAGGTCCAAACCCACGCAATCAACCAGGCCAGGCATTCTGACACGAGTAGAAGATTTACTGGGGGCATCAAGCAGGCTGGCTGTCTAGCCGACCAAGACAGCAGCAAGCAAAGGAGGGGACAGGAGACTTTCTACGATCTCTCAGGGAGGGTGACCACGGGCTGGAACAGCCAGGTAACAGGTTGCAGGGGAGGTGGAATAGCTGTGGGAGAGCTCATCTTGGCAGGGCTGCCTGGTTTGTGGGGGACCTTCAATGTTAACAAAGGAGTTTCCATGGTTGCCTGTCCAGGTCAAAGTGGACCTGTTCTGTGGTTTTTGGGGTTGGCTCTGCATGGGTCCAATGGGGAGAGAGTTTGGGGCAGGGTGCCTGGGAAGCTTTGAATTCTCAACTATCACTTTCCAGCATTGGTGTTTTTGTTTGTTTGTTTGTTTTCAGTTTGGGGGGTTAAACCTAGGGCCTCACCCATGTTAGGAAGATGTTTTATCACTGAGTTATACCTCCCTGCTGCCCTTTGTTTAGTTTTGTTTTGTTTTTGAGACAGAGTCTGGGTGAGTTTCCCAGGTTGAACCTGAATTTAAGATTCTCCTGCCTCAGTTTCCTGAGTAGCTGAGGCTGCAGCCATATGACACCTCACCCAGCTAGCACTTGTTTTCCTTCTTTTATTTATTTTTATTTGTTTATTTCTATTTTAGGGAAGGGTCTACAGAGTGTTCAGGGTCTTACTACTAGATTGGTCTCATAGTGATCCACCTGTTTACAGCCTCCCAAGAGCTGAGATTACAGGCATGCGCCACCACACCCAGTCTCAATTGCATCTCAGCATGGAAGAACGGGGGGCTGGGGGGGTGGGGGGGGGTTGAGTGGGGAACAGCACGGTAGGCCCAGGAATCAAACCCTTGGCCCCTGTGCCTGCTTGAAGATGCTTTAATCCGCTGAGCTATTTGGCTGGCCCTCATTTATTTAATTAATTTATTTATTTACTTGGTACAGGGTCTCACTATGCAGCTTGGGCTCACAATGATTCTCCTGTCTCAGCCTCCCCAGTGCTGGGATTACAGGTGTGAGCCACCATGCCCAGTTTTAGTGGCCAGCTCAGCACTGGACCAGCATGGTATATACAGTACTGGGGATCAAATGCAGGTGCTTGCTCTGGCCAGGCAAGCGCTTAGACCATCAAGCTAGCTCCACGGCCCAATCTCTAATCTGCCTGATGTAATAACCTTCTACTGGGGGCAGGTGGTATCTATGGCTTTGTGTTTCCCTCATGATTAGTGAACCTGTTGCCCACCTGTATGTCTTCTTTTGAGAAATGTCTATTTGTACCTATTGCTCATTTTAAAATCATGTGTTGACTTTTTGGATTGCCTTACATGTTCTGGGTACAAATCCCTGTCACATATATACATTGTAATTATTTAGGCTGTCCCTGCTCCCCTGATTGCCTCCTTTGATGTTCAGCTTTGTCTTCTGTACAGTAAGGCCCCCAGCTTATGGACACTTCAGTTGCAAATTTTCACAGATAGGAATGCAACTCGCATTATCAACATTCAGAAGTGCAAACAAATCGCAGAAGCAGATCACACGCCTGCTGGGCAGTGTCACAGTTGTGCTGCTGTGTGCTCCTGGACAGTGTGATACTGAGCTGTACTGTACAGTACAGTTGGGAACCTACTGTATTCTTGTGCATTTGTTTTTGTTATGCTTCACGTTGTATACTTGTGTCAAAGGCGTGTAACACTCACTTTGTCAGAGTTATGAACAAATTCAGCTACACTCTCCTGGAACAGAACTTGTTCGTAAACTGGGGACTAATTATAGTCCCAGTTGTACATCCAAATTGTCTATGTTTGCTTTCCTGTGTCCAAAGGCTCCTTGCCCATTCCACCATCCTAAAGCAATTACTCCATAGTTTCTTGCAATAGTTTCAGGCCTTACATTTAGTCTTTAGTCCATTTCGAGCTGATCTTTGATTAGACAGGAGTCTAGGTTCATTCCTGTAGATGGATATCCAATTTTCCCGATACCATTTACTGAAAAGACTAAAAAGGGCTTTGAATAAATGTTCTTAATACCTGTACTGAAAACCAGTTGGCTTGTCAGGCACATGCCTGTAACTCCAGCACATAGGAGACTGAGATAGGGGGAGCTCAGCAAGTTCAAGGCCAGCCTGGGCTACATGGCAAATTCAAGAAAACTACATAGCGAGTCTTGCTTTAAAAACAAACAAACAAACAAAAAAACCTGAGTTGCTGTAGATCTGTAGCTTCTCCTCTAGGCTTTCCATTTTGTGCCACTGATCTGTGTCTTATTAGGCCAATATCATAGAGTTTTGGTGACTATAGCTTTGGCGTATGTTTTGAGACATAATGCTTCATTTTTTTGTTCTTTTTGCTCAAAATGACTTTGGCCATTCCAGGGAAATTTGTGGCTCCATATAAGTTTTGGAGTATTTTCTAGTTCTGTGAGGAGTGCCATTGGTAATGTGATAAGGTAATGTGTCATTGCACTAAATCTATACATCACTTAGAAAAGTCTGGACATTTTAACAGTATCAATTCCTCTAGCTCATGAACACAGTATCTTTCCACTTTTTTGTGTTCTCCTGCCTCAGCCTCCCAAGTGCTGGGATTATAGACATGCGCCACCACCGTGCCAGGCAGTATTTTATTTTTCTTTTGTAAATAGTTTCTTTTGTAGTTATTGTAAAAGTCTTTATAAAGACTTTTTATGAAGTCTTTTTCTATTGTTCGGGCTATGTCTTATTTTTCTCTCATTGCTGTGGCAAAATGCCCAATACCCAAAGTTAAAGGAGGAAAGGCTTATTTTTGTAGAGAGAGATTTCAGGCTACAAAACAGAGCAGCACACGGCAAAGGGCAACAGCTCATGGTGAAGAAAGACAGCAAAAACAAAATCAAAAAAGGGGAGGGCAAGCCTCTTTTCCTCCATTATGTTGAATGCAGGCCACCCACCCTAGGGCAGCTGTAGCCCGCACAGCCCTAATCCCAGCATTGCATCACAAACTGTAGATCAGTGACCTCTGAAAAGCACCCCCATGACCACATGTGGCTTGGGGGGACACGCAGGCACAAATCCTAATAGGTTGTCCTTGAATGCGGCATGTAATTTTATTGCTTCTTCTGAGTCTTTATTTCATTTACTCATTTATCTGTGATGTTTATTATTTTTTCCATCAACTAATTTTGGTTTAGTTTGCTCAAGTTTTTCTAGTTCCTTGTGATACAGTAATGGATTATTTGAGATTTTTCTACTTTTTTGATGTGGACAGTGATGGCTATAAACTTCCCTGTGAGCACTGTATTTTTCTGCATCCCGTAGGTTATGATGTTGTGTCTCCATTTTTATTTCTTTTAAGAAATATCCTTGAGGGCCGGCGAGATGGTTCAGTGGTCTAAAGCGCCTGCTTAGGAAAGCTCAGGCAACTGCAGGGACTGCGGTTCGATCCCTGGCACCACATGCTGCGCCAGCCCCACCACCAGGGCAGGCTGAGCCATCCACAAAATAAGTAAATAAAGAAACAAGCAAAGAAATATCCTAATTTTCTTGATTTGTTTTTT
>PVKN010036115.1:0-11498 GCA_004027915.1 Capromys pilorides | reverse complement strand
ATGGGGTGTATTACATTTATTGGTTTGTGCATACTGCTTGTCTTGGGTGAACCCCACAATCTTCTCGATGATGTGCTGCATTCTGTTTGCTAGTGAGGGTATTTTATTTGATGCTCTGTCCGGCAAAGGGCAGGCAAAGGTGAAATGTCAGGAATATAAATTCAGTGTTGGATGCTCAAGCAGGGAAGGAAGTTTAGCAACCTGAGACCTGCCTGGTAAGAGCAAGGACCCAGGTTCAGTCCTCAGTACTGTGTGTGGTACGGCTTTACCTGTCACCAAAACAGGGCAAGGTGGTACACGCCTATAATCCCAGCACTGGGGAGGCTGAGACAGTAGGACTGCTATGAGTCTAAGCACAGCATGATAAGGCCCTGTGCCAGATAAATAAGTACATAAATAAATGAATGAATAAATAAATAAATAAATAAATTTTTAAAATTAGTAAAAGCAGAATGCGCCCTGAAAAACCTGCCCACTCTTTTTCTAAAGTTACGATAACTGCTTTCCTTACAGTTATAGAAGTTGCCCCTGCTCTGCAGCCTCTGTAGTCCCCGGGCTCCTCACCACTCACACTGCCCCTGGCAGCCCCGTGGCTTGGCGCTCTGCCCTCTGGCCCCAGCCTGCTGCCTGTCACTGTGATCGCCCCATCACCCGGACTCCTTACGGCCACCTGGCCTTGGGCCCCGGTCTCCGGGAACGCTGTACCTCAGAATGTTGCAGAATAGAGTCATTCGCCTTTCCCACACGCTTGCTCCCTGCCGGAGCTCCACAGCAATCAGGCAAATCGCATGAACCTTCTCCTGCGCACTTAAAAGCTAAAACTAAGCCCCACATCCTTCTCCTTCTGGCTCGGCTGGGAAGCGGGGTCACCAGCGTTGCGCTCCTGTCAGGGATTTTCTGGAGTACTCAGTCTCTCCATTTCTACTACTTCTATTATAGTCTGTTATAGTCAACTGCATTTTTGGGACATATGATAAGAGATTCACGAAGGAACTTGAACTTCCTGCGCGTGCACATTCACCAGCCTGACTTTTATTGCTGTTGTTCCTTCAAGTTTTCAGGGCGCCAGAATTTCCCTCGGACCCCGAATTACATTCTCAATGTGAAACTTAAATTCTTCACGGCTACATCTTCACAGCTGGCGCTTCTAGGGCTGGGATCCACCCTCGTTCTGGAGCTAAAATTTCTTTGTCCTCACTGCTGTCAGACTGCGACCCCTCACTCTTTGCCTCTGCCAAATACTCACCATTCCGTGCTGAACCCCCGCAGGGACCTTCCCCACTTTCAGGTGCATCTGTCCACCAGGCCAAGCACTCTTCACCCCTGTCTACCAGCACGGGCACCCTTTCGCCCCCGTCTACCAGGCTTGGCACTCTTCCGCCCCTCTGGACCAACCCTTCTCTCTGCTCCAAGGTGAGTCCTAGCGCCTCAGCTGCTTTCCAACTTCTGCTCTTTCTGCCACGCGCTTCTCCTTGAACATCTCAAAGCATTCTGATGCAGCAGGTAGTGCTCTTGAGAGGTCTGTTTTGGTAAAATGATGCACTTCTTTTTCACTGATGTAATAAATGCTGCATAAATATTCTGTTAATGGAATAGTTGAAGCAGCCTGAATATTTGTGCCTCTTCAAATTAAACCTTGAAGTCTTTACTCTCAGTGGGATAGTAAGAGGCGGTGACTGAGACGCCGCTGGGTCACCAGGGTGGAGCCTCAGGCACATGTTAGTGTCCTTATGGAAGAAACCCAAGAGCACCGTGCAGTGTGAGGACAGGACTGGAAGGGGAAGCGGCCAGTGGGAGAGGAGCTCCTCGCCAGCACCTGGCCGATCCCCCAGCACCGGGGCTGTGCGGAGCAGGGCCAGCTGTCCAGGGCCCCTGAGTCCACGTGCTTTGTTACAGAAGAGTAGGCTGGCAGGGCGCCGCGGAGCCACGCTATTTGTTAGAGTTGTTGTGATTACAGGGACAGAGAAGCAAGAGACTTAATCAAAGCAGAGAGTTAATTGATTGCCATAATCAAGCCACGAGAAGGAAGCAATCATTCCATCTTCTTCTTTGAGTCCATTTCCCTGTTTGAGATTATTTTCTCAAGTTAGCTATTTCTTGGGCCCTGAATGTTACCTCAGACATCTTTGGAATTATAACTTCATGTCATAGAAAAACATGTAAATGGAAATCAAGGGATTCAGGGTGTTTTTGTTTGTTTTGTTTTTTTGTATTTGGATCTCACTACATAGATCGAACACCTAGTGATTCTCCTGTTTTCAGCCTCCCACGCACTGGCGTTACAGGTGCAACCCCGACACCAAGTCTCAGTCGCCGTCTCAGCGTGCCCTGAGGGCAGGACCAGCAGGCATGCCAGGGATCAAACCTCATCCTCTGGGCTCTGCCTAAGCAGGCTCTTTAGTCTGCTGAGTTAGCTGGCTGGGCACAGATATTCAGCTGTAATGACACACAAGCCAGAGTCAGAGCGCAGACGCCTGTGCAGCCTGCTCGCAACGTTGCATGGCTGGGTGTGTGGGCCGCATACACGCACGCAGCATTTCTAGCGTGAAGAAGGACAGAGGAGGCTCTCTAGCCATTACACTCCATTTCCAGTAAATGTTAAATACCTGAAAACGGATGCAAAAATAAATCCTTTCCATCAATATGGGCCTCATACGTACTTGGGCTTCTGTAGCCTGCAGAGTCTCCTTTGGCAAAACAGAACATTACAAGAACCATTTTTCTAGAGTAGAAGCATAGCTTTCAGTTTGGAGGAAACACAACTGAAGAAACAAACATGTGTGGGTCAAATAATCACAGCAGGACAGTTATGAATACAGTCAAAAATTATTGTCACCAAGTAGACAGTAATGACTTCCCATAAAAATGATAAAGATAGGGTCCAGGGGACCTCAGCATCTTGCACACCACTTATTTGACATCTAATGTTTTGAACAGCCATTGAGACTTTAGAAGCATCTGGAATGTCATAACATTTTAAAGTTTATAAAAAGACTAGTTAGAACTTTTTGTAGGTCCGTTAGCAGAGATCTCTTAAAAATGGGGTTTAATCCTTTTTTTTACAAAATCTTCTGTGGCTGTTGGGTATTATCTCAAATAAACTGGCCTACTCTTATTACTGGGGCACATGAATTGCCAGACCCAGGGGAGACACTGAGTACTCCCCGGTTGGCAAGTGGGGCTGCTGGCTGGGTAACTACTGGCACATGGGCATGAACATCTATTAAAAGTGTAACAGGCTTTCTCCTTATATTGGCAGTGAACATGGGTTCCCTCAGGCTGAGAGGGAAAGACCCATGGCCACCTCAATCTGAAACTTCCTCTGGCTCCATCATGAGCACTTTCTTTTTCCTCTCTAGCAGCTTGGGACATTTTTGCTAGAAATATCCCTTCTCTCTGTCTGGATCCAGGGAAACATTAACTTTTTTCCTGTCTCCTGACTGGCCTTCATTCTTGTAGCCTGCTGGTATCATCATTTTCATTTTCTGTCTACAACTCCATTCTGTATCCTTTCTACTACAAAACACCTCAACTCAGACCAATTCGTTCCTGCAGACCCTTCTGACTTCTGTAGCTTGTGTCAGATACCTGGGACCCACTGAGCAAGACATAACTTCTTTGTTTTAAGGCCTCCTGCAGGCAGCCGCGCCCAAGGAATGTGAGGGCCACTTCCCTTGCAGTGGATTTCCTGGTATAGGACTAGATTGATAGAGGAAGCATCTTTGAGGGCAATCAGCCCTGCCCAAGGAATGTGAAGACAGCTTCCCTTGTAATGAGGCAGGAAACCCTAAGAGAAGACTCAGCTCACCAGGGCTGGATGAGGTGAATAGTTAAGGCCTTCCTATGTCTCTATGGACAAAATCTGGCAGATCCCAGTAAAAAGAATATAAAAGTAATCTAGCATATTTGCTATAGGTTTTACCTGTATGATTACCTGGATTTTGATATCTTTTAGGAGATGGCAAAATGCCTGGTGTTTGTTTGTTTGTTTGTTTATTTATTTATTTTTTACCCTGCAAAACTATTTCTCAAGTTTATTTTTCACGTTTTTTATTTATAATTTCTTTTTAAAATTTTATTAATTTCAATAAGAAAAATGTAGCAGTGAGAGTTTCAAAATACGTAAGATAGCCACAATAAACAATACAATGCACATTGTTGTCTTCATAGTAGTTCAGAGTACAAGATGCAAACACAAATATTCTAAACACTGTTGGTACAAAGATTTCTTCTCATTGAACTAAGAGAAAGTAGCTGTATATATAGTCCAATATTCCATAACAGCAGTGGGTTATCAGCAGCACTGGCAATGTCAGAAGCTGTTGACTTGAGCCTTTGCTTGGTATCTATTGAGGGCCTTTAGATAGAACCTCTGGGGCGTATCTCTGACTGCTGGTCAACAAGTATGACCCTGTTCAGCCTGAAGAAGTCAGAGTGGTCATCACCCATGGTTTCCTCACAATAATTTGGGTTACTTTTTCAGAGGAGGGAATGTTGTAGGCAGCTGAATTAGATGGAAACATTACAAGCAGTCAGACCAGGCCAGCCTCTCAAGGAAACTATATGGGAGACAGGGTGACTTTACAACTTGGAAGAGACAGACTCTCCCATATGGGCTAGATCTAACAAAAAAAGGAGGAAGCAAATACAGCTACATACTTCCCTCAGGATGTGCATCAGGGATTCATATTCTACATAGGTAACAATCACCTTGAAAGAGCCCAAATGAGTCATTAGCCCAGCCCCCAACAGAAAGAGATGTTGTCCCGGTATTCATGCCAGTTTACTATGTGACTCACGTCCTTATTTGATACTGGATGTAATCAATTTTACCTGAGCAGTGGTGCTTGTAATCTCATTGGCTGACAGTAGCTTTGTCCCACCTCATGCCCACCTAGGTGAGTTCCCATGCTCTCCTCCACCTGAGACCCACTTCACCACATGGTTTTCCTTTATACAAGTCCTTGGAAGAGACAGCTTCCCAGGGACCACCTGCTCGGGGTCCCCTCTATCCCTCTCTTGGATAGGAGCTTTCTTTCCCCTAATAAATATATTCTGCTCATAAAAAAGTACATTTTTTCTTCTTCAATAGCACAACTGTAGACCACAGGAAAACTGGAATCTTCAGCTTTGCTCTTAGTCAAAGGTATAACGCGAAGATGGTTATTTCATGTTTACAAACCTTTCTACCTCTTCCAAGTGGAGCCTTTTTGGAAATTAAAAATATACACCTAAAGAGAAATAACTTTTATGAACATACAGTAACTTTGGAAATGTGTTAATTTCTGATATTTCAATTTAATAACTAAGAAAAAATTCAAGTTTGTTGATTGAATGTATATGCATTATTGATTTCACCTGAACCTATTTTTTAATCAAATATTCCAGCAGAATTACACAACACTTCAAGTCTTGATTGGATGATAATTGACTTTCCTTCATGCAATGCCAATTATAACTTTGATTTTAAAATGCTGCACAAATTACCTATTTGAGATTTCAGTTGGCTTAAACTAGCTAAATATCTTTACTGAGGAAGATCAGAACCAAATGAAAAAAACTTTTCTGTAACTTAACAGTGCGTGTACTGACTTTGGAAAAAGAACTGCATTCTAAATTGTCTTCACTAAGCAAATATTAATTTTTTATGTTGCCTGAAGAAAACTGAGCCAGTGTTTCACTGAGTCAAGATCTAAGCAAAAAAGTTACATTCAGCTTCAAGAGGACAAAAACATCCAGGGGATTAGCCAAATGCTTGGGGCAGTAGCAGTGAGTACATATCGATTTTGTCAATAACAAGAAATGAAAATGATGGGTTGAGACTCACTCCCTGGCCTCAGAGAGCCATTCCTCTTATCCTAACCTTCACATAGCATTCATGCACATGGCTACAATGCACACTGTCTTTAGTTGTCCCCCATAAGCTTCATCCAATGATGGGGTGGCAACTTCTACAGCTCATGATTAACTCTTGATCCACTGGGATTATGGGAGATCCAAGGCTGAGATTATGGGTCTTAGTACTGCTGAGATTATGGGTGTTAGTGTTACACCCAGCCTGTGGTGGAGAGCTTGATTGTAGTATAAGAGCGATAGAGAGATAGACTCTCTCTGTGTTGTCATTATTGGCCTGTTGCTATTGTTGCCGTTCTGCTGCCACGAATTGGATGCTCTTTGCACTGTGCCACTCAGTCTTGGAGTCAGTCGAGTATGGACTGAAACCTCCAGTAACTGTGAGCTAACTAAACTTCTCCTTCCCTCATTTTGGTTTTTGAGTATTTGTCCCAACAATGAGAAAAGAGTAGCTGAGACAGAATTTGGTACCAGAAATGGGGTCACTGTTGTGGCTGAACCTGACCATGTGGATTGCAAGTTTTTGGAAATGGCTTATGAGAAGAGATAGGAAGGGTTCAGAGGGGTCATATACTTGTTAAGACCTGGAACAACTTTGGCTACTCTGTTGGGGAAATTCTGGTCAGAGCTCAGACCAGAAGACTGTCTGGAAGCCTGCCTATAAAGTTCAGGCTGGGGAGGTTTTTTTGGGAAGAAAGACTGCATTGGTTGTTGGACTCCAGATGATTTGTGTTATGGCTTGGCTGAAAGTCTGTTTGAATTTTTCTCATGTCCAGAAACTTTGCCTAAGACTGAGATTAAGCATGGCAGACTGATTAATCTTACAAAAGATATTTCAAAGCAGCCAAATATTGGGGTGGTGCCATGTTCATTGTTGGGGGCTTTTAGCTAGATTTATGTTGAGAATCAAGAACAAAGAGCACAGTAAGAGGATTTAAAATGTTGTGAATTTTTTTCACTCATTTACTTTTTTTAAATACAATGCATATTGTTGTCTTCATGGTAGTTGTTCAGAGTACAAGATGCAGACATGATAACATTTCTAAACACTATTGGTACAAATATTTCCTCTCACTGAGCTAAGAGAAAGTAGTCTTACGCATAGTCCAATATTCCATAACAGTAGTGGGTTATCAGCAGAACTGGCATTGTTGGGAGCTGTTGGCTTGAGCCTTTGACAGCTCAGCATACTTATCTGGCTTTACTTTTTATACCTTGTGGTTAAACTTTTCTGTTGGGTGGTTAAGGCACCTGTCATTCTGGTCTTTTAGATATGTGCTGCATCTAATGTCACTTCAGTTATTGCTGTTCTCTCAGGTAAATATTTGTTTAAAAAAAACAAAAAAGCATAATAAAAGAGGATGAGACAAGGAAAAATGCTATAGGATTGGCCTGCTACAATTTTGAATATAGTTAGACTTCTAAATTGCTGTGTAAAACTGTGCAACTCATTTTATCACATTCTATAGGAATTTATTAGAATATCAATGATTGATGAAAAATACTAGTTCCACATTAAGTCTAAGGCATTTGATATTCAGAAAGACACTGATGTTAAACTCAAGTACCTACGTGATAGAGTAATAGTATCACTAAGCTTCTCTTCTGGAGGGTTAAAAACTTAAGTTTGCAAATCAGAAAATTAGAGAAAAAGAAAGGCTATAAGAATAGTTAATATTTTGGCTTTCGCCCTTCAAGGTCAGTGAAGACTCAGGACATAAGAGAACCCATGCTGTAATTTCCAATAATTCAGTTTTCTGTTCAAGGTGATTATGGGGCCACAAAAGAAGGGGATTGATGATGTACAGTGTGCTTAAGGAGAGTCACCTAGAGAGAAAACATTCTCTCAGGCTTTCACAGAGAGCAAACTGGTCAAGCAATGGCCATGACTTATCCAGATGGCTGACACTGACAAAGGTTCTACAAAATGCTATACATGGTTTCAAGGTAAATCCTGAGGGAATTTGACTAACCTTGTCAGATACAAAGTTACATGTTTTGTTATAAAATGTTGTTAATTTAGCTAGAAAAAAAACCAGGAATGCTAATTACTGCAGAGATAGAGCTGAGAAGATCTCCATTGCTGGGAAAGAACTGGAGAATTGAAAGCATGGCCTGAGGACACCACTGAAAGCAGAAGATCATTCTTTGCAGCCTCAGAATTGCAAGGTAGAGAGACTTTGCCTTGAGGAGAAAGCCACAGAGCCCCATATTCCAGAATGGTGGCAGTGTCCTCAACAGGTTCCAAAATGGCACTGGCATGGAGAATTTGTTCCTCAGAATCAGGGTCATTGTGTTCATCAATCCAGGCACTCAACCCCTACAGCCAAGAGAGAAGCAAGTTTGGCTACTGCTCCAACTGGCAGCAGACCTTGACATCATCCATGTGGTGTTGATTTTAGGCACATTCAGAATGCAGATGTTGTGAGACTAAGATGGCTTCCACCTCGATCTCAGAAGAAGGTCTGGGAGGCCAGGAGTGTGCCCCTGGGAGGGAAGTGTGTGAAGTAGAGAGTGAGAAGCCAATTCAGTGGAAACCCCAAAAGTTTGAAAAAGCCAGAACATGGATCATCTAAGGGAAACTGCAAGGAGGGAGCAAAGCCAGCCTAAGAAAGAAGCCATGATAGCTACCACAAAGAGTGCCTTAGGGGCAGAGCCATGTAAGACTTTTGGAGCTCACAACTAAGCTCAGGCTACTTCAGATATTCCAGTTAGAACTATGGGATTTAATGTTGGCCCTACTGGATTTTGGATTTGTGTTGGTACCAGTGTTTTGTATCCCCCTGTTGTTTGCATCTTTTGGAATGATAATGTTTATCTTGTGACTTTGAATGTTGAATCTGTCTAACTTTTCTTTTGTACTGGAGCTCACAGCTAAGAGTTTGCCTTGGATCTTGGAGGAGACTTGGAACTTGGACTTTTCAGCAATGCTGAGACTGTTGGGACTTTGGAAACTCTTAAAGATAGACTAAAATGTCTTTTGTTCAAGGGATGTGCATGAGATTTTGGGTGTCCAGGGGTGGAATTTTGTAGATTGTGTCTAGTTGTCCCCCAAAAGCCTCATGCAGTCATGGGGTAGGGACTTCTAGAGTTTGTGATTAACTCATGATCCACTGGGATTATGGGTGATCCAAAGCATAGATTATGGGTCTCTGCTGAGATTATGGGTGTGCTACACCCAGTCTGTGGTGGAGAGCTTGAATGTAATATAAGAGGAACAGAGAGGCAAGCTCTCTCTCTCTCTCTGCTGCCATTACTGGCCTATTGCCATTGTTGCTCTTCTGCTGCCATGAACTGGATGCTTTCTGCCCTGTGCCACTCAGCCTTGGAGCTGGCCGAGTATGGACTGAAACCTCCAATAACTGTGAGCTAAATAAACCTTTCCTTCCTTCATTTTGGGTGTCAGGTATTTATCCCAGCAATGAGAGAAAAGTAACTTAGACATGCACACACATCACTACTGAGTTAATATTATCCTCAGTTATTTTGGACTGATCAGGTCCACAGTCTCCCTAATGAGTGATGGCAAAGATTAAATAAGAGGCAAGTACAGTGGTTTCAGGGCTCCTGAGGGATCCAAGCCCCCGCACCCTGACTTTGTGATTCTTGGGTTAAGGCCAAGAACTGCTCTAGGCAGCCCATATTTACAAGCTTTGAGAACAAAGGAGGGGATGCTGAATAAGTGCTGGAATCGGGACAGGACTTGGGAGGCCCTCTAGGACCTCTGCAAGTCATGCCTTGCGTTCATTTGGGAGAATGATGCTACCTCCAGGTCGGCCTCCACTATAGCAGTGAGATATCAGCAGCCACAGCCTCCTTTTGATTAATTGGGTTGGGAGCCAACGTCCTTAGCTAAGGCTCAACTTGTCCTCATCTTGTCCCAACCTCCAAGGCCAACCCAGGCCTCAGCAGGGACGAGGGACTGGTGACTCAGAGAGGTACACGTACTATGAGCAAACTCACAAGTAAATATGAAGAGCCAGGTGGCTCACATTAACTCCTGCAAGGAGCAGGAAGTTGCTGGTTCAGAGCTTCTCCAGGGCAGTACGGAACGTGCTTTCAGCTATGGCTCAGATCTTGTTAGACTTACCTGTTTTTGTCCACTGATAGGCCAATATTTGTTCATTATAACATTAATAGATAAATGCCTGTTAAGCCTGCAGACCGCAGGACCTGCTTGTCATCTACTTTTATATCTTGGAAGGAAACTTACTCCTGTGTCACCAACCCAACCTTATAACAACAACTGTGGACATCCATGCACCAAGATACACTGACAAGGAAGATGCTTGTAGACATCAAGGTGCAACCCCTGCATTCCTGTGGATAGGAATGGACACTCATTCCTTCACAAGCAGAGAGGCACAACACTCTGCACTCGCAGAGGCCAACTCCTCAGCTTCTCGCAGGCAGCACTTCTCTCTCATGTTGGGGTGAGCACAGGCAAGGAGGACTCGTGGTCCGGCGGGCTGGTGTCGCAGCGTGCTCCACTTGTATGGCTCTCTGAGGCTCATTCACTGTTAGGACCATCTTGTCTGGGCCCCCTCTTCTCTCCCCTACACCATTGCCCCCAACCCTCACCTCTGCCCAGGGTCAGGTCACTGCCAGCCTTGGGCTGGGTTGCTGTCCTGTTGCCTACTGAAGTCTGTGCACTTCTTTATTCCTTGAAGCATTTCTTTCTTTCTTTCTTTCTTTCTTTCTTTCTTTCTTTCTTCCTTCCTTCCTTCCTTCCTTCCTTCCTTCCTTCCTTCCTTTCTTCCTTCCTTCCTTCCTTTCTTTCTGTATTTTAGGGAAGGGTCTACAGGGTGTTCAGGGTCTCACTACTAGATAGGACTCATAGTGATCTGACTGTTTACAGCCTCCTAAGAGCTGGGATTACAGATGTGTGTCTCCACACCCAGTCTCAGTTGCCTTCTCAGCATGCCCAGGAGCAGGCCTGGCTTGCCAGGCCTGAAGATCAAACCCCTGACCCCTGCACCTGCTTGCAGGTGCTTTAATCCACTAAGCTATTTGACCAGCCCTCAAGATTTATTTCTTATAAAAGTAATAGTCATAATCAATATTTTTAATACATGACTGTATTTACCTTTATAGTTGTTTGACATTGGGCAGTGTTTTGGTTTTCAAATATCAAGGCTATATGTTATTTTTGCTGTGGCTTATTGGATTATGAGATGATGTTTCATCACGATCTTTTGAATTCACACCAGTACAAGACCCCGGGGTGTCGCTGTGCCCCAGCTGGAGAACCTGAGCAGCTTTGTCTGGGGCACCCGTTCAAGGACCAACATCCCACGTTTAAGTGGTGTGAGCACGCTTTTCTGAGACAATGCTTCCTTGTCTCCAAAGCCATACTGTAAGCAGTGCGGCAGGAGTGTGCTCATCCCAAGCCTGGCCAGGCGACACCCTGGAGCTTCTTAGTCTGGGCCATTTTGGAGGCGGGCCTTCTGATCTGCACTTGCTGCTGACCAATGGGCTTGTCTCATGCTAACTGGTCATTTAGTTGGTTTTTCTATCATTGCTGAGAATCAATGAACATAAGATATCAAGAAAATGAGGGCTAGGGCCACAAGATAGCTCAGTGGACTAAGTACCCTCTTTGGCAAGCACAGGGACTGGGGTTTGATCCCAGAACCACATGCCAT
>PVKN010036114.1:0-11501 GCA_004027915.1 Capromys pilorides | reverse complement strand
GTTCCTTATGGGCTCTCAGACTTTCTGGGGTACAGGTGTAGGACTCAAGATGGTCCCCTAGTGAACCTCAGAGAGGCACTGGGCGGGGCCAGCTGAACATTAAGATGAGATGGGTCACACAGAGACCCGTGTCGCTCTGGAGACACGGAGAAGTGAGTGCGTGTCTGTGTTTGTTAGAAATGCCCGCAGACTGAGACCAGAGGCTGGAGAGCGGAAAGCGATGGGCAGCTTGGGGGGCCTCACTTGCCTGGCTGTTTTCACCTGATCTTCTTGTCAGCCTCCCAAGTCAGCCCACGGCGTTTCAGCGAAGCAGGGGCAGGAGCAGGGTATCTTAGCGGACACACTGCCAGGCAGGACTGGCGACACTTGCTTTTCTTTGCCAGGTACTGCTTTTTCTCTCCTTAGTTCTAATTTTTCCTTTAAGTTTTTCTTTCTTTCTTTTTTTTTTTTTTTTTATGAGTAAGATGAATATAGTAATCAAATGGCATCGATGTCCGGTTTCCAGCTCAGTGAGAGGTCTGCAATGAGAATAAACACAGGTCCCCTTCACCCCCCACCCTCAGGGTGAAGCTAGCACAATCACACGGCCTCTGGGCTGTGAACAAGAGGCAGGCAGAGGCAGGGGTGCTCAGCGTGGGAGACAGGGAGGCCTTGGGGGGCCCTGCTGGGGGAGTGCTAGCTTGGGTGCCATGCTGGGCAAACTAGGGGGAGCTTTCTCGTGTGATGGGCTTTAGGGGAGCATATTCAGCCTTCTCTAGTTGGTTTTGAGTTGGAACAGTTGGGGCAGAAAATAGGGAAGCTGGGAATCACCAACCCTGTCCCGGCCGCTCTGGTCCACTCACTTCGGAGTCTGGTTTGGCTCCCATGGCTTCATATGTGAGCCCCAGTGCTCTTACTATGCTTGGTCTGGCCCTTGTCCTTTGTGCACCTGTCTGACACATGTGGGTACCAGTGTCACCACCGCCCAGCAAAGAGAATGTTGATTTGTGAGGGCTGACATTATGTATTTGGTCATTTTGAGCACAGAGTGCCAGAAAATGCTAAAGCTACTTCCCCTCTGTGGAAGGGTCTTCTCGCCCCACGGACCTTAGTACGGTGATTGCCTGAGGTGTCAAAACAGCACAAATGACGTCCAGGGAAGATGTTTCCTGATGTTCCTGCGAGGTGCAACTGTTTCCTATTTTTGAGTTTCTCTGATCCAAGGACAAGAGGGAACGTGAAAGGAAGAGAACAAGAAGATGCCATTGGGTGGGGTTGTGGGGTCATGGGTCTGGAAAACAGAGTGGCAGAGAGAAGGCCTGGGGTGTGCATGGAGCACAGGAGGGGGGCTCTGAGGGGAGAGGTGTGCAGGGGGGAAGGCTTCTAGCGATAGTCAGGACTTGGCCAGTGATTGCCAAGGATGCATGTGGTACCACCGGGCTCCTCCACAACGCCTCTATCCTGTTGCCACAGAAGCTGAATTCTTAGATGGACACATAGCCACCCATAAAGAAGGAACTTGTTGCTTCCCCACCCCAGGGTGACCGCAGGACTGGTGGGGCATGAGGAGAAGCCACGTGGGGAGCTCCAGCTCATTCCTGCGGGGCTGGAGTAGTCCCTGGCCCTTCTCCACTCCTACTGCAAGGTGGACAAAGCAGCACCCTAGGGATGACATGAAAGAAGACTGGGGGAATCTGGATCCACTGTCATCCTGCCCTGGATGTGAGACCCAAGTGAGTCTATCTTGGAGAACTATGATGGCATGGGGCCTGAGGCCTGTCCTTACGTTGCTCTGTGCTGTTGTCTGTGGAGGGTTTGTGTTTTGCCTCCTGCACGCCTCTCAGAATGACCCTGAAGCAGGGCTGCTGCTCTTGGCCCCATGCACCTGCGCCTATGTTAGGTGCTGCTGTGCCTTTTGATTCTGACTCTACGGCCTCCACTCTAAGCTGTCACCATGCTTAGGCCTCCATGTCCCCCTGGGCAGCTACCTCTGGAGAAGCTGCCACCCAAGAGCAGGGACAGCCTGGCATGAGGGCCTCACCACGCCACTTCTGGGCAGAGTTCAATGCCATGAGGGACACGTCTGCGCTGGGTCCCCTGCTTCTGCTCCCAGCCCTGCAGTGCCCGTCAGTTGGGTTTGCAATGGGGTTGCTTTCATTTTTCTTTCTCCTCCCCTCTGCTGTGGTTTTTCTTTTTTCCCTGTCTCTCAGCAATTTACTCTGGGGCAATTTATTCCAGGACACCTTGTGGGGCCTCAAAGAGGCCCAGCTCCCTGGCACTGGTCAAATGAGGACTCTTTGCTTGCCTGGCCCATTACACTGTTAAGGCAGCATTCACAAAGCTTCCTGTTCTGGGCACAAGTCCTGACCCATGGCGACGTACTTGGTCCCAGCTGCCCCTTCCATTGCTTCTCGCTGGAGCTCCACAATTCCCTCCCCAGCTGGCCACAGCAGAGTCCAACAGTGGTCTCTTTACTACTTCCTCTTGCCCGATTAATGGTTGTCAGACAAGCTGTTCTCAAAACTAGAAACCACGCCAGCTGAGTCGGCTTTGGGCTTGGCCCGTTTGCCCTATGCAACGCCAAATCCATTCTTGACCCTAATTATATAAAATATGCTTCAACAATTTTCTAGTAGGTGAATTAAAATAATGCCAGGGTTGCTGCTTGCATCCCTGCTCTTTATCATAACTTGATTAAGACACACTGAAGGACCTCGAAACCTGTCATATACTTCTTCCTGTGGTATTGTGTTCAGAGTCACACAAGGCACTGCCAGGAAGCAGCTCTGGTGCCAGGGCTCCGCTGAAAGGAGCCAAGACTGATTGTGGGCAGCATGTTAAACTTAGAGCCCTCGGAGCCTGGGCTTCTCTCCCTTCTCTGTCTCTGTTGCTTGCTTGTCATGTGCACATGCACATACACATATGCATACACACATGCACATGCACATATGCATGTGCACACAAGCATATATATGCACAGATGCACGCACATGCTCACATGCACACACATGCACACATGCATGCACATGTGTACACAGCACACCCATGCATGCATGCACACATATGTATATACACTCATGCACACATGCATGTGCACACATATGCACACACAAGCATGCATGCACACACTCACATGCACATATGCACATATGTACATATGTGTACACACACAGAGGCACACTTTGGCTAAGGATTGTTGTTCCACATTTTCCCCACGTGGCCAACTGCTGCGCACTCTCACCCCTTCACACCTGTAGGCAGCAGGTCTGCCGTGCCATCCCCAGAGCAGGGACAGCCCAGCACCAGAGGAGCCGGCAGGGTTGTTGGCCTCCTTCCCAGCCAGCACTTCCGGCCTCTTGTTTACCATAAGACACACGCAGGCCAGGCTTCCCCTCATTCTTCTCTGGGCGCCAGATTTCTCTGTGCCTCAATGGCCAAGGAAGCGTCTCCCCGAGAACACGTCCAGCAGGGTACAAAGACGGAAGCGTCCCAACCTCGGGGCAGCGGTGCTTGTTTCTCACTGCTGAAGCCCAGCCCATTTTACACATTCTGCAGTGCAGCTCCTGTTGTCAGTGCAGGAGGCTGTAATATTCTCTCATTAGAATAAAAAGGTCCTGATTATACTTTACGTCCCTAGCAGATGCCAAACCATGATCCACATCTGGTTCATTAGGGTGCCGATGGTGAAAGTCTGGGTAACTGGGCCAGTTCTGAGACGGCTGCTGGTGTAGCCATGGTGCTCTTCATCTCATGTTGTTTCAGTGCCTTTGCCAAAGCCTCATGTCCACTTATCCGCTGGGCTTGCAGTGGGCCAGCACAGCCTGCCCTACATCCCACTCTGTGCAGACCCTTGGAGCTCCTCAAGAAGCGCTCACATTTTGCTCTAGAAAAGTTCTAGAGAACCTGTTTGTTATTGGATGCTGGGGCCCTGAGGGATCCTTTCCAGGGTCTTGTTGCTCTGTTCAAACAATTGGCTGGAACAACCAAAGGACATGATAAAAGTTTGACATTCACTAAGAGAAGAAGAAAAAGAAGTGCTTCAAAGACATGTTGTGAAGAAAAGAGAGAGGAGAAAATGTGCTGTGTGTGTAGAGTAGGCCACAGCCAGGGCAAGAAGACAGTGTGCACAAGGCCAATAGTTTATATCGTCCTCCATCACCAGCTTCGGACTGTCCTGCGCAGGGCTCAGAGCTGCTCTGGCCTGCCTCTGGGAGGTGACAACAGCTCTCCATGGACACAGCTACCCTGCTGGTTTGCCATGCCCTAATCTCCTGCCTTGTAGTCATCCTGGAAGAACCAGGGACCCCTAAACTTACCATCACACCCCAACTCCAGAAGAAAAACATGAATTTTTTTTCTCTTTCAATAGACTTCTTCCTGCAGATCTCAGGAGGGCTCTGTCTTCCCTGGATGCGTTGGGTTGGCCCTAGGTTCCAGTCTGACACCTCTATGTGTCATGGGGGCCAGGTCTTCAGATGGACACCCTGGAGTGCTCTTGTCAATAAGCAGGGTCTTACCACTCTGAAACCCATCTCCCCACCCTCCCCTCAACCTCAGTGACCTCCAGCATGCAAATGTTGAACAACGTCTCTCGTCTAAGTAAAACAGGAGGTACATTCTCAATAACTTTTTAGTTTTGCTTCACTTTGAAAATTTCAGCCTGGCTCTCCTATCCCGGGCCAAGGACTCCAAATTAAGAACTGTCTGAGTGACAAACAAGTGCATGAGATGGGACAGCTCTGGGCCTGAGGCTTAGCTCTGTCACGTACCCACAGCAGGGCCTGGGCAACCCTTCAGCCCCTACCCCGGTTTCTTCAGCCATCCACAGGGCCTGGCAAACTTCTCTTATTTCCTCATGGTGTTGTAGTTGAGTTTTGATAAATGAATATAACCACATAAAATGTTCTATTCTTTATTTAAAAAAATTCACCTCCCCCTCTGTCTTAATTACTTTTTACTCGTTGATGGGACAAATATCCGACATTCAAAATGAAGGCAGGAAAAGTTTATTTAGCTCACAGTTACTGGAGGTTTCAGTCCATACTCAGCTGGATCCAAGGCAGAGAGGCACAGGGCAGAGGGCAGCAGTTCATGGTGGCAGAACAGCAACAATATGGTGACAAAGACAAGGGAACAACCAGGAGAACAGAGAGTAATAAGAGTGTGTCCCTCTGTCTCTCTTTATATTACATTCAGTCTCTCTGCCTCAGTCTATCCACCTTAGGTCACACCCATAATCCCAGCCATACTCAGACTCATAATCCCATCATTACTAAAACACATAGTCCCAATAGATCATGAGTCAGGTCTCAAACTCTAGAAGTCTCCACCCCATGATTGCATGAGGCTTTGGGGGGACAACTAGACATAAACCATAACACCCTCCAACATGTAAATTGATAAGGACTTCAGAATCTCCCTTATTTGGAAGAAGGAAGAATTCATGATCTTCAATGTTTTCCAAGCAGAAAGTCTGAGGTGGATTCAATGATTGGCATTGTCAAATTGAGTCTAAATCTTGTTATAACTGCCAGGCAAAGAGATAATAAAGTACTGGGGACATAGAGCTTTCCAGGTCTGGTTCAGCCTGTGATGTCACCTTTCAAGAGTTCCTTTCTTGCTAATGTGAAGAAAAGCCAGCTCAGCTCTTGCTCCTGGGGGTGACATCTCTCAGAGGACCAAGGCCCTCGTGTGTGGAGTCTGATTCGGCTGAGAATCCAACTGGACTGGTTCAGCTGGCACAGGGCTAATCTGAGAGATTTCTTGGGGGTACAAGATGTCCCCTTCCACCTTTTGTGTCTCAGTAGTATTTCTTCAGGGCTTCACTCTGTGTCAGCTCTCCTAGGATGCCTGTAAGAGGAGAGTTTTGGCGCTGCCCCCCCGCTCTGACTGGCGCAGGTCACTGGAGCCCATATTCTGATGTGTGTGGGATTTGGGAGGAGGAGCGCATGCTTCAGCTTCCACACGCCTTTGACATTTCGGTTGACACTTGGGCCACAGCAGATAGGGAAGGAAGATGAGCTGACCGATTTTTGTTCAAAATCTGGACAGAACTGGATAAAAATCTGTTCCCAGTAGGTGTCTAGAAGCACTTCCAAAGGCTCAGTTGTGTTTACTTCTAAAAGTGGAGCACAACTGCTTGCTGTGCAAAAGGTGTGTGAGCAACTCTGCTTGAGTGCCCAAGGCCTGAACGACAGGACAGCCTGGGCAGACTGTGCGGCTGGGGAGGGAGGTAGGAAGGTAAGGAGGGAGAGAGGGAGGGAGGAAAGGAAGCAGGAAGGCAGGCAGGCAGGGAGGCAGGCAGGGAAGGAGGAAGGGAGGAAGGCTGGCAGGTAGGGAGGGAGGAAGGGAGGAAGGAAAGCAGGCAGGGAAGCAGGCAGGGAGGCAGGCAGGGAAGGAGGAAGGGAGGAAGGAAAGCAGGCAGGGAGGCAGGCAGGGAGGAAGGCAGGAGGATGGAAAGGCAAAGCCAGCAAAAAGTTAATGTCAGCAGTTTCCAAATGAACAGGAAACAGACCCATGGCCAATGCCCAGAGAGGGACATGGTCCAGGAGCCACACACTCACAGGATGTGTCTTGGCTCTTCAGTCTCCTGGCCTGCATCTGAGTACTACAGGCTCCCCTGCCCCTCAGGAAAACTCCCCTGGATAGAAACGCATTGCATTAATCCTTTTTCTTTCAGATGTGCAAACAAAACACATGGTTCTCTGAAAAGCCACTGAAGATACTGCGTCATGTCAACAATTGAATTCTCTAAAAATGGATAATAAGAAGGAACAATTATATTGGGCTTTAAGGCAAACCTCAGACTGGGGGAGACACGCATGTTCTGATCCTCACAACGTTCCTGCAAGGCAGACAAAAGTGCTTTGATTCATCTCACACTGGAATGGAACAAAGGCTCCAGGGTGTCCAAAGCCACAGACTGTCCTGTGTCAGCTCCCTGGTGCTCTCCAAGCCACCAAGCACTGGGGCCACATCAGAAGGGAGGAAAGCAGGAGTTCTGAACCAGAGACCCAGGGTAGGAGGAGAGGAGCTGGGGGCACTGGCCAGGGCGAGGTCTTGGTCGAGAACCGGAAACACATCAGGGCGGGGCAGAGCTACAGGGACTTCCCAGCCAAGCCGCCTGCACAGATAGGCCGGGAGGTGTGGCCTAGGGGCGTGGCACGCAGGTTCCCCCGGAGCTGTGACTCTGCTTTTTGCTGTGGTGTGGCTTCGGGGAAAGTCCTGAAGCCCTGCTTCCACTGACCTCGCGTGGCTCACTGGCCTTTGAGCTAGGGCTGGTGGTCCGCGAGGTACTGCTAGAGCCTCAGGCTCAGGTTTGCCTTTGGTCCAGCACTCGTTCCGCTGCAGTAAGTGGTTCACACAGGAGAACAAACCGGAACCTGTGCGTTATCACAGCTGGTGGCCCACGTAGAGTGAAAAGCCACCAGTCTGCCCACAGTGAGTCCCGTGTGCAGGATGTGCAGGTCTCAATCTCACCCTCAGGGGGGCATCGGCATCCCGAGTCTGGCTGAGGGACCGCTCTGTGTCCGCTGTGAGGAGGGAAAGGGACAGAACCATCCGGCCTGCTAGAGCCCAACGCAGCCTCCCTGCTGAGCCTGGGAAGCTTCCTTTTCCATGGAGTGGAGTCCCCAAGTGGGTTCCCCAGGATGCTTGTTCTCTGGGACATTAGCAGGAGCTACCCAAAGGAAGATATGCAGCCAACCTGGCACCGCGTGAGCAAAGATCTGCGAGGCGCTTCACTGCAGGCCACCCAGAGCCTTTAACAGGCTGACAGGCACCAGGCAGGCCCAGGAGGGCATTCGGGGTGCAGGGCCTTCCAGACTCACTTGGCCACAGGGACTTTGTATGTCAACATCTTTGGATGATGCCATTCCATAGAGCCAAGATGGGTTGCAGTGTGATTCAGATATTCTCATATAGGTTTAGGTGAGTAAAGAAGATGCCGTCCCTTAGTGGTGCTAAAACTGTTCTCAGCCTCCTCCTCAGAATCCACCCTGTTGCATGGGGTGGAGACAAAGGTGATGGTATGGGGTTGACCCCCGTGCTGCATGAGAACCAACCATTTCAGTAGCCTGCATAGGTCTCTTGAAGGAAGTGACATTTCCCTTGACAGTGGCATGATTGGACTGAGACATACCTGGTGAGTTAAGAAGGCATGCCTCTCGGTATGTCTTGGGGTGTGTCTCCAGAGACAACTGCATGTGAGATAGCAGAGTGGGGAGACCTGCCCTGTATGGAGGTGGCCATACTTAAAAAGTGGGGAGCCTGAGTCCCAGAGAGGACAAAGGGGTGAAGCAAGCAGCCTGTCCACATGGGTACCTTCCCCTTCTTTATGTTTCTTGGCCACCATGAGGTAAGTGGCTTTCCTCCACATAAGGCCCTTCAGCCATGACACTTCTGCCTCACCACACAGTGACTAGCTGCAGAGCCAGTAAGCCATGGACTGAGCCCTCCAGAACCATAAGCAAAAATAGAATTTGTCTTCCTTTACGTTTCCCTCAGTACTTTGCCACAGCTGTAGGAAGCCGACATACACAGGGGGAATTTTCTACTCCCACACTGCTGCCCCATGATACCTTCTCCATGCAGGGGACAGGTGTGCTTTACATGGCTGAGGGCTGTGGAGCTCTTGCAAAGATGCAGGGGCGTTTGGTTCCTTGTCAGTCTCTGCCACAGAGAAGCTGGCTGGGCAGCCAGGTGGGGTGAGCAGCAATCGCTGGCTGGGTGTCTGGCTGCTGTACCTGTGTCTCCTCTGCTGCAGTAATGCATGCTCGCTTGTGCTGACTTGACTCACTAACCCTTCTGGTATCACCACAGATCCCTCAGGTTTGTCTCAGTTGTTTCTGCTCTGGCCCCTTGGCCTCTCAGTTCAGTTTCCCTCCCCCCTGGGGGGCTAGCTGAGGCAGTGGAATGCCTTGTAGGGCACAGTGAAGCCAAACTCCCTTTACTGCTTCCTGCTGTGCTCTGCGTCTCTCCAACGGAGGATGTGTGGAGGGTTGGCGCGAGGCAATCTCCTCTTAAAACTTGTCAGTTAGACAAGATTGTTCCTGTCAATTCATATTTTTTATGCAGATGGTCATATTTCCTGCAAACAATAACATTTCCTTTTCCTTAATCTGTATGCTTTTATTTCCTTTTCTTATCTAATGACATAAGCTAGGATTTCTAGCGCTGTGTTGAAAAAGAATAATAAACAGCATTGCTTTGTTCTTGGACTTAACAGGAAAGCATCAAGTCACCTTGTGAAGGATGAAGCTAGCTGTGGGTCTTGTTCAAACTTATCCAAGGGTCTTTTGAGATTTAGTTTGTTTAAACAAGAATCTAATCAAAGCTTAGGCTAGCCCGTCACTGTGTATTAAAATATGTACTTTGGTCAATAGATTGTTAGAGAAAGCACTCAGTTGTACAATCAATGAATAAATTGATGTCAAATTAATATATCAAAAAGTAATTTCATGGCTGGGCAAATAGCTCAGCAGATTAAAGCACCTACAAGCAGGCACAGGTGTCAGGGGTTTGATCCCTGGGCCTGCGGTGCCAGCCCCACCCCTGGGGTGTACTGAAGTGGCAACTGAGACTGGGTATGGGGTGCGCACCTACAATCTCAGCTCCTGGGAGGCTGTAAACAGGTGGATCACTATGAGTCTGATCTAGCAGTGAGACCCTGAACACCCTGTAGACTCTCCTAAAAATACAAAGGCAAGTAATTTAAATAGTAAATGTCTTCTTACAGCTGATTTGTTCAAATCAAATCAAGTCATCTTTAGCCAGTATTTGTTTTAAATTATTATTCTCTAACAGAGTAGTCATTCATATTGACTAGGATAAAATCAAACCCTATCTGACATATATTTAATGCAAATATCTTTTTAAAATACAGTATGAGTTTTGTGAATGTCATTCATATACTATAAATTCCCCTACCTGAAGTATGTGATTCAATGTTTGTCTTAGTTTCTCTTCTCTCATTGCTGGAATAAATACCTGACACTCAAAGTTAGGGAAGGAAAAGTTTGTTTAGCTCACAGTTACTGGAGGTTTCAGACCATACTCATCTGGCTCCAAGGCAGGGTGGCACAAGGTAGAAAGTATCCATTCATGGTGGCAGTAAAGCCACTCCTTTTGCTCTCTGCTCTTTGCTGCTACCTTGAATGGATGCTCTCTTTGCCTTGTGACACTGTGCCTTGGAACCAGATAAGTATGGACTGAAACCTCCAGTAACTGTGAGCTAAATAAACCTTTCCTTCCCTAATTTTGAGTGTTGGGTATTTGTCCCAGCAATGAGAGAAGAGTAACTGAGACAGAATTTGGTACCAGGAGTGGGGTATCAACTGACTAGGCTCCTCACTCCCAGCTTACATACTGCCCTCTCAGGTGCACACTGTATGGCCTCCAAGGTCTTCTTCTAAAATCTAAGTGGAAGCCCTCTTAATCTCAGAACTTCTGCATTCTGCAAGCACCTAAAACCAATACCAGGTGGATGCTGCCAAAGTCTGCTGCTAACTGGAGCAGTAGCCAGGCTCCCATCACTCTTGGATGTAGGGGTTGAGCGCCTGGATCACTACACATTCTGACCCTGATTCCAAGGAATAGATTCTCCATGCCAGCACCATTCTGGAACCTGGTGTGGCCGCCATCACTATTCTTTTTTGTTTGTTAATGTTTTTGGTTGTTGCAGGGTCTTACTATGCAGCTCAGGCTCATGGTGATCCTCTTGCTTTCAGCCTCCCCATTATAGTTGCACCACTACACCTGGACTCTGGCCAACTCAGCCCACTCTGGGGGTGGGGCTGGTGCAGCATATGGTCCTGGGGATTAAACTGTAGTCCCTGTGCTTGCCTAAGCTTACCTAGACAGGTGCGTTAGTCTACTGAGCTATCTTGCTGGCCCCACTGACACCATTCTGAAACATGGGGCTCTGTGGCATTCTCCTCAAGGCAAAGTCCCTCTCTCTTGCTATTCTGAGGCTGCAAAGAGTGGAGACCTGCCCTCTTCAGTGTTGCCCTCAGGCCATCCTTTTGATTCTCTTGTTCCTTCTCAGCAATGAAGATCCTCTCAGCCTATCTTTGCATCCTCAGCTTTATTGTAGCTTCCTTTCTGGCCAAACACACATTTTAAATCATCCTGTAGGGCTCATGGTTCTTGATTCTCAACATAAATTTATTAAAAGCTCACAATAATAGCCATGCCACTGCCTCAATATCTGGCTTCTTTGAAATTTCTTTTGAAAGATTAATCAGTCCACCATGCTTAATCTTGGTCTCAGGCAAAGTCTCTGGACATGAGCAAAATTCAGACAAACTTTCTGACAAGCCATAGCACAAATCATCCAGAGTCCAACAACCAATGCAGTTCTTCTCAGAAAATAAAATAAAATAAAATTTTAAAAAAGCCTCCCCAGCTTGGTCTTTCTAGGCAGGATTTCTAGGAGCCTTCTGATCTTCTAAGCTCTGACTAGAATCTCCCATACAGAACAGCTGAAGCTGTTCCAGTGCTTCTGTTATAGGTGACATCTCGGA
>PVKN010036113.1:0-11518 GCA_004027915.1 Capromys pilorides | reverse complement strand
TGTGGGAAATCTTTTTAGTTTCTATTTTTAGGAGCTTTGACATAGGTGTCAAGGAGACATCCGAGCAGAGGTGGGCTTCCCTGAGCTTACTGAATAGGTTTTCCATGTAGAGGAGGGACGGGGATCTTCTTCTTAGGGCTTAGAGACTCATGTCAGCTTGACTGTGTATTTCAGCCCAGCTACAGCCTCATCCCTGAATCTCACTTCTCCTCTGCTTCATGCAAGGAAAGTCAATACAGTCAATTGCAAGAATTGCTTTCTATATGCTACCCCACCATTGTGCGGTTCTGCACCCCACGCACAAGGCTGCCCAATGTCTGCCCCCTATGGGCTCAAAGGCTGAGGATCAGAGGAAGCACAAGAGCTGAAGAATGCCCCTGCTTCCTGGAGCTTGATTTCTAATTTTCATCCATGTGCAGAGCAGGATGACAGATGCCAAGATCAGGTTTAGAGCAGCAGACATCCATTGAGGCATTTACGCCCCAGAAGAGTGGTCATCAAACACAAGCATCCATCAGCACGACCTGTCTGGAGGGAGGGCCTACGAAGGCCCATTTGCTGAGTCCCATGTCAGGGGTTCCCACTTGGGACCGCTGGGAGTGCAGAGCCCTACACTTCTAACAGCTTTCGAGAGATGCCAACTCAGCTTTCTCAGGGGCCGTATTTTTGTCAATGCTTCAGATCATTCTGTAAGAAAAAAATGTTTATGCTTTTAAAATGCTCTTTTTGCTTTGAATATGGCTGTAAAATTATCTCAAGTTGGTTAGCTGTATGTAGGTATGTGCTATTTGCACAAAATTGCTCTAAAATGTTTATTAAAAGATTAGACCCCTACTGGGGGATGTTACATTCTCTTGCATGCATGTAGGGGCTCCCAATAAATTCTGCTTCATGGTGGGAGAAAAATCTATTGAAAATTATTTTAAAAGGAGGAAAAAAACTTTACCTGGAAATACTATTCAAATCCTTTCGAGGGGGTAGGTGGATGGGCTACAGAACTCCAGTAAGACGTCTTGTTTAAGTTTTAGTTGATCTATCTTCTGCATAGGAATGTACTGTGTAGGTCTAGATATTACTAGACCTACTAGAGTCTCTAAGCCCTCAGAGTAAGATCCCCATCTGTCCTCTACATGGAAAAGCTATTGAGAAACTTCACTGATGCTCACAAAATGATTAAATCCCTTCCACGTAAGCTGCAGGCTTAGGGTTTTGAGGACATCTACCAAGTGTGTCTGAGGTGGTTTTGGTGTTCAAAGAAAATAATCATAAAGGGCTGCAACCACGACACTGGACCACACCAAAAACAATAGTCTGTGCTCGCAATGAGTTCAACCTACAATCTTCAGCTTTATGATGCCATGAAAGCAGCATGAATTCAGCAGAAATGCAAATTCTGAATATGCATATATCATATTCAGGGTTAGCAATATGCAGCATGACACTGTCCAGTTGTGGAAACTCTCATGTACCATGTCCCTGAGGTAGGATGCCTGCTAAGGTGTGTGTATTAAATGCATTTCTGACTTAACATTATTTTCAACCTCTGATGAGTTCTTGGAATGTAATTCTCCAAGGAACATCCATGCACTGTTGATTCTAGTGTTAAGAAAAAGCAGTGTAAAAAAGAAATCATGCCCACATGGCTTCAAAAAACAATGGCATCCTCCACCCCACCCCACCCCGTCCGTGTTGCCCCTATCCATCTTTCTCATGTGCTTACCACAGTTTCCTTTGCTCTGCTTCACAAACATTCTGGAGTGAGTTGGACTTCCCCAGCACACTCATAAGGTACTGGTGTACCTGGCATGTCCCCTCCAACAGCGGCCACCTCTATCATTTGGAGTTGCCCTTCAAACTTGGTTTTAAATGACATTTCAAATACATACAGTGGTTGGGTTTCTTGCATGGCTTTTATTTCTAATTAATGCCTTGATTGTTTCTCCAAGATTTTCTTAATTCCAGCCTCTACATGGAGAAAGCTGTGAGAAACACCCTGAGTATAACTCAACCAAAGCACTTTTTACTCTAATGGCATCAATAATTTTCAGTCTCTTTCCTAGTGTGTGTGTGTGTGTGTGTGTGTGTGTGTGTGTGTGTGCACGCGTGTGTGTGTATATGTGTATGTGTGTGTGTGTGAGTGTGTGTGTGGTGTGTGTTTCTGGGGATAGAACCATGCCTTTGTGTATGCTAGGCTAGAGCTCTACCACTGAGCTACAACCCTAACCCTCTTTTCTTATTTCTGAGACAGTCTTATTATGTAGCCTGGGCAGCTTGAGGCTTCACAATCCTGTTGCTCCTCCTGCCTCAGCCTTTGGAGTTGCTGGGACTAGAGACATGTGCCACCATGCCCCCTTTTTAGTCTCCTATGGGAAATCCCTGACTACATTCGCTTCTGTGTCCCCATCCCTCACACCTTCATGTTATGTATTCATTAAGCAAACATTTGCTGAATGTCCTCTGTATACCAGGCTTTGTGCTAAGTTTGGATGCAGAGCTGAGAGCTAAGGAGCCATGTACCCTTCTCTCCCGAGCTCGTAGTCTCAAGAAGGATAGACCTTCACCCCATGACCTAAGGGAAGGCAGTAGAGTCTGTACACCAGGCTGGACTCTGCACAAAAGGAGTTGCCAACTTTTCGAAGGGCAAGGCTGAAGAGGAGTTTGCCAGGTGAAGACAAGCATTTCTCCCACAGAAAACAGACAAAGCTCCTGCAGGACTCTCCCATGGGTATTTATGAAGTGAGTAAAGACACTACTCTGGTGTCATGTAATCCATGTGATAGGACCCACTGTGTTCATGGAGGAAGACTCATCTCTAGTCTCAATTTGGAGAAACTGAGGCACGTAAGATTTCAACATCTCATGCAAGAGTCAAGACAGCCTTGGTGAACAAGTCTGGAATCTGCAAGGTTTTCTCCGATAGCCATGATAGCAGGAGACCCCCAATTAAGTTCACAAAAGGCAAGCACTGAACCCACTTGTCCCCAAAACTATAAACCACCTCTGTCTCTCCAAAGGCAACATGGAGTGGTAGCCCCTTGATGGGTATCTCTTTGGAAGGCCCTGTCTGCTGTTGGCCAATAAAGTCTGAACACAATGGCAACTGATGCTATCTGAAAAACATTCCTTATTATATCACAGAATTAAGTAATTTCTGATCATATTGTAATAAACTCAGAAGAGGCACTTCCTGACAACAGAAGATGCCAGCTCTATATCTCTACGGTGGCTGCGATCTCCCAGGGAATTATTAAGAGTGCCTCCTTTTTATTATCAGTGTGCTCTGTGGATGTGAACAATCTCATCTAATTGAAGTTGTGCCTGAGTCCTTGCACAGGTCAAATACATGTCAATGCATTGGCCGCCAACCATCCAGAAGATGGGAAGGCTCATTTTAAATTCTGCGCTCCCCTTCCGAACACTCCAGAGAAATATCTTGTTCTTGGCTCAATAATCTGATGTATGCTGGTATCAGCTGGTGAATGACATCTGACACCTCCATATCTCTTACAGTCATGCACTCCCCATGATGTACCCTAGTGCCCCACTTCCTGACAATTGCACTGTTGGCTTAGCATAAGAGATGCTCTGAGAAGCTGATGGCTTTTCCATGACAGTAGTAGCCCCTTGATGAATGTCTCTTTGGAAGGCCCTGTCTGCCGTTGACCAATAAACTGCTGAACATGATGGCAACTGATGCTATCTGAACTGTTATCAGATGTCACCAAGGAAGAAAACAGGGATCTCAAGACTTTAGATCAAAAGGAGCCCAGTGAAATCCATCTCAAAGCTAGTCCAGGAAGGGGCATAGGCAAGCGTCAAGGAGAAATCTTATACAATGTGTTTTCAATATCATTTCTTGGGGGAAAGAGCAACCCAGCCTTAGAGCCCACACTGAACTCCAACTCGTGTGGAGTTTGGCTCTGCGCCCTATGTTCCCTGCACCTAAAATAATAAAGCAGAGAGTGGTGGGAGTGAGCTGCTGCTGGTGGCTGCTATTTCTAAGGAAGGCATTAGACTCTGCGGGATGGGCTGACTCAACCTCAGCAGAGAGGGCGGCTCTGCCCCTGTGCTGCCTGGGACTCACTGAACGCAGCCTTCCTTGTATACCCTGCACCCATGAGAAGAAGCGCAAGGGGCACAGCTCACAGCAGGAGCTGCCAGCAATCCCTGGCACAGGAGGAAGACAATGACACAAGGTAGCTTGTCCAAGCCATGACACAGGTACTTTCCCACTGTCCAGAGGAACTGTCCCCACCATGAGGGGCTAACGGATGCACCGCCCCAGCTCTGGCTTGACGAATGGGTCATGCCGTCACTTTCAAAGCTTCCAGAAGAAACCCCATTCCCAAAAGATCTCCTCCCTTACGATTCTCACATTCGACCATTGGGGATTACTTTGGGTTTTATATTCATTCTCTTTCATTACCTTTAAGAAAAAAAATCACCAGGAGGAATAAACAAGTCTGTAACAAGCTGTTAATGATTTAACACAGTGCTGTTGAAACTAGCCTACTGGAGAGCCACTTCAGCTCCTGGTAAGAGAGCATTTCAAATCTTCTGATTCCGATGATCTGATGAACAACTCAGAAGGCTGCATTTTTGAAAAGTACCTACCACCCCTCCTCCCTGTCATTCTGAGGCACTTTGAAAGACCTTTTGAATGCATCAGATCCTCTCAGGGAAGATGAATTCAATGATTTTTAAAACCCAGGTTACGCACCAGGCAATTACATTAGCATCACTGAGAGCAACATCAGCATTTTCCTGATATAGTAGAAGAAGAAAGTTCCCCCCATCATTTCCACAGGGGCAGGGCTGGGGTCCACTGCCTGACCACGTGATCACTTAAGGAGAATGAACCAAGATCTTAACAGAAACAGGGCATAGTGAAGTACAACAAGCAAGGAGAGTTGGGGTTCTGGGCTGGCCAGAACAACCAGGAGTTTATGTTGCAAAGCAGGGAGCTCCCTAGTCTCCAACGTCTCCACTTGCATGACCTTGGAGCAGTGGGCATCAGTTGACACAGTCATTAAGCAGCTGGGCCTCCCTCCCCACACAAGCATCATCCTGGAAACCCCAGTGACAGGCTGCTGCAAACTGACCTTTAGGACACAGACCAATTGTGAAGACCAGGACTGAACCAGAACGCCCAAGGACTGAACCCTTTGCCACCGGCCAGGTTTCAGGAGTTGTGTTGTTTTGCCGGGTTGCTCCTCAACTCCGCAGGATCCCTCAAGCCAGCATAGCCTTGCCACCTGCTGCTCCTGTGTACCTCTGAGGCCAGTGCACAGCGTGGGCCCAAGAATCATGATGGGTGGACAGCTATGCCCTGCTAGTAGCAATGTAGGTGTCACTCATGACCAAGGGAACAGCAAGCCAAGAAGCCATAAGTGGGATCTGGCTAAGAGACTTCAAGGCTCTGATTAAATCTGTATCTTTTTGAGCAAAATAAGATCACACATAACAGAAGAGTGCCCACAGACCTCCCTTGTAGTAGTCATTGGCAAAGCCTAAGAAACAATAACCCTGGGACCCTGAACTGGAATGAGCACCTGTAGGAAGGCCTGGAACCTACAGAGAACTGGTCCTCAGGGTGCGGGAGGAAGGTCCACTGAATTACACCCTGGGCTTCCTCTAAGCTCCAGCTTTTGTTTGTGGATGCCTTAGGGTGAACTTCAGGTCAGTGCCTTCCAACAGAAACAGAGCTTGAGCCACATTTTTTAAAAAAGGTGTTGTCCACTTTAAAACATTTTATATTTAACCCAATACACTCAAAATATTTTACTTCACCATGCAATTGTTGCTGAACCTAGAGGTAATCTGTGGACCCGACACTCCACTAAAATAAAACAACACTGAGTCCGTGGATACAGTTGTCCCATCTCACAAAGCCTGGTCTTCCCAAAATAACAAAATTGTCAGTAACAAAAAATATATTATATTACATGTGAGTTTATTAAACTTCGGATTACTCAGGGTTAAATGAAAATTAAAAACTCGTATCCTCACATGCCAGGTGTCCAACAGGTTCAAGTTGCTAATGGCAACCATACTGGGCCATCACAAAGAGAGCGTATCCAACACAACAGAAGATTTTCAGACTGCAGAAGTCAGTAAAAAGGTCCCTATTATCTTCCTATCTGTCCAGGATGAGAATGCTCCTGAGTAACATTGATGTGGCTTTCTCTTCTAGACAAAAAGAACAGCTACGTCCATGTAAATAGCACGCCCCATCAAGGTGACCTTGGACAGATCTCTCTATGCCTCAGTTCCCACAACTGCCAGAGGGGAGAAAACCCAGCAGCATCTACCTCACAACGTTCCAAGGATAGAATTAAATTAATTTATTTGTATAGCCCTGGAAACTATATGTGCCATACAGTCAGGGCTCCAGAAGCAAATGTTAAACAAACTCTCAGTGGGATGACAGACAGAGTGCTGAGAGCTCTGGTATCTTTCATTCATTCCAGAATGATTTCACTGAAAAATGCAAAATAAGATCTTTCAGCTGTAAATAGTTTCCAACTTGCTGGATGCTAACATCTTTGTTGACTCACTTGAGTTCTTATCTGATACAAAGCATTGCAAGCCCACACCTTGGAAGCAAAAGAACTCAGACTGACAGAAAGGCCTTGCCCATCCTTCAGAACCTACCTTCCTGGTCTCCAGGAGGTGGAGAGCACACCACCTCCTCTCCAGCTTGCCTCTCTTCACTTGGCTCCTCCTGGAGCTTCCCAACTCTTCTTTCTGAAGCTGTGAGCTGTGGGTGAGCCTAAGCATGCACATAGGTGCACAGGTGCACACCACCCTGGGCTAGAGCCCTCGCACAGTCTCATTTGCCTCAATGCTTCGTTTCATTTGCTTTTGGTTTATTGCTTGTCTAACACCAAGGGAACATAAACTGTACAAGGAAAGGGACCAGGTTTATTTAGTCTTTGGTGCCTGGAACATAGCATTATGGAGCTTTACCTCCAAGCGCTGAATGGATTAATGAATCAATCAATCAATTAATCAATCAACCAATCAATGGCTTTTTGGCATTTGATTCATGTCTCCCATTGCCTGTATCCTACAGCACTTGCCATCTCCCACCTTGAGAACGCTCAATTCCATAGCACCTGGTATGCACACATGGCTCTTTTCCTGTGTGTGCCGGCTTTCCCCAAGCAGACTGAGCCCAGGAAGTTCTGTGCGGAATGCTACATCCCTCCTGTGGCCTTCTTAGTGCCTGGAGTAAGACACATCCTCCACAGACACTTGTTGATGGATCAATGGAAGGACAAAGCAAAGGGCCTAAATTAATTATCTTTGTCATGCACAGTGAACTATTTCCCTAAGTGATAATTTTTAAATAAAAAAATACATGCATCTATATGTGTTTGCTATGTTTCCCATCCTAGTTAAATGAAGCTATTTTTGTAACTGCTCTCTGGCCCAAGAGTAGAACTGTAAAGAATAATGCTAAATGCTTTATCATTAAGTTGGTTTTCTTTAATTATATGATAGTGTTTAAAAAAAAAAAAAAAACTTCATGTCATCTTTAAGAATCCTTGCCAGAGGATTTAAAATACCATTTAAAATACCATTTATCTTGGCAAACACATTTCTGTTGCAAACGATTTAGGCCAACAAAGCAATCCCTTAGCAAAGAGCTGCTATTTCTTCTCAACCTCCTACTAAGAAAAAAATACTTGAAAATATTGTAAGTACCAGAGATGATAAAGCTCAAAAAGTTCTTTTTATCAGAAATTACCAGGACACATTCTCTAACACAAAGGAAGCATTTACTATCCCCCCTTTTCTCTGACTTCATATTTTATACCACTTGCTTTTCATAAATATCTTCGAATAAGCTCTCAAAACTTACTGCAGGGCCGGACAGATAGCCCAATAGATTAAAGTGCCTGCTTAAGCAGACACAGGAGCCAGGATTCAATTCCCAGTGTGCTGTGCCAGCCTCGGCCCTGGCCCAGGGGCACACTGAGAAAGTTACTGAGACTGGGCATGGTGGCATGAGCTTATAATCCCAGCACTTGGGTTGCTGGAAACAGGAGGATCACTATGAGTCTGATCTATGTAGTGAGACTCTGTAGACCCTGTACTAAATACATTTAAAAAAAAAAAACCTACTGGAAATTAAACTATAAACATGAATGTACACTCATATTTCCCTCTTAGTTCTTTTATTCTCTCTTCTCCTGCTTCTTCTTCTTCTTGTGTCTCTTTCCAAAACAAACGTCAGTTGCTTGGTCATGGGGAAATATAAATTCAGTTTCTATCAGAAGGCTGAGTTCTTGAATGACTAGGCACAGAGACCAATCATTTGAAGTGAAACAAAAAAAGCTCCCGTAACAGCTAAATTATTTTCTGAAGTACTTATCACATTACATGAAGAGTCTATTATGATAAGCTATTATACTTGCAAGATGAATTGAATTCACATTCATACAACTCATCTGTTCCTAGAGAAACAGATAAAAATTTTATAGCAAGCTGGAAAGGTTTGTGACATGGATATAAAAAAAAAGATCAATACTGTAAGATTTTAATGTCAAGTCAAGCCAATGGGAAATATGGCCCAACACAGGCTTCAATTCCCAATATAAAAGAAGAGTTAATCAGTTGAGCTGGGGAGAGAACAATCCTTTAAGAGGGAATGGAGAAAGAGCTGGTAGAAATATTTTGGGGTGTGTGTGTGTGTGTGTGTGTGTGTGTGTGTGTGTGTGGCCAGCTCAGCCCACCCTAGAGGCGAGACTGGCATGGCAAGTGGTACCTAGGATCAAACCACCACCCCTGAGCCCTTGCCTAAGCTTGCCTAAGCAGGTGCTACGGTAGACCACTGAGCTATCTCACCGGCCCCTGCAAAAGTTTTTAAGCTTTAATGGAAGAATAGGTGGGAACAACCCAGTTACATTTACATACATATTTACTGGTGACTTTTTAATATTCACAGCACCACTCCCAACACTGTCCTACAGAGAACCAAGGACAAAGGTCCCTCTGGCAACTGATACTCTAGAGGGGAAAGGATGGGACTAGCCATGCATTATGAAAAGATGCATAATTAGATATCTGCAAGCACCTAGAGGGAAAGGGAAGGGAGTCCTCTTTTCCTCCCTGTAGTCCTTCCCTTGAGCACTGCCAGTTTCTCTTTGTGGGAATGGCTAGAGGTTCTTCTGCCTTTGTGAGGTTTGCATTGTAAACAAGGAGCTTCCTCTCAGTCTCCTTGCCTCTTGTCATTATCAAAACCATAGGGATGCAGTTAACAACCATTACAAATCATAAAAGATTCTTCTGAACTCCTTCAAGAGTGACTCTCCTGATTACAGCCTGCAGGTGAGGACAGCCTTGAACCACAAGCTATTTATAGCCTTCAAACCCAGGGGGAATTTATATTGCACATGACTAAAATGTAACCCTCTCCACCAACCTAGGGCCCTAAAGGAACACCTTTCCCTTACCATTAGCATCCAGGATCCTGGAGAAGCATTTAATCAGGACCCCTCTCCTCCTGCCAATTAAGGAAGCTACACAACAATGGAGCTAATGACTTAAGTGATGCTATGGAGAAACAAGGATATTTTCTGATTTCAAAGGTGCCTCCTGCCCCTTTCACTTATCTTTTTCCCTGGTGGTGCTCTGTCCTAATTTATTGCTCAATAAAACACAGACACCACAGAGTTGCTGGGCGTTCAAGTGAGAAGCCCACCCTTCTTCCTAGCAAAGGCAAGAACAGAACGGACATGAGCGTGGAAAACTTGATTCCACTTGCTGCCTCAGGGACACAAAAGGGAGGCAGATTTACAGGCTCTGGAAGGATGTAGGTGACTACTAATTAGAGACTCAGGAATTTGAACAAGTCTGAGTCACTAATTTTGCTTAGCCAAATGCAGTAGAGTTTCTTTCCTACTCGATGGCCATCCTCACTGTCACAGAAGATAACTTGCAGTGAGCTTCAGTAGGAAGGAGGCTGAGAAGGAAAAGGATAAAGATTTGGCTTTCTCACGGTGTTCCTCCTTCCTAGAGACTGTCTTCCCAGGAGCCCTTTGCAATTAACACCCAATGATTAATCTTAGGGCTTCTGGGACTTCTAGGCCACACCTTGAAAGTGATTATCTGAGAAGTAGATTGGATTCTTATCTGAAAGCCTCTTTCACTGGTAGTCACTGGACCAGCTACAAGAAGGGAAGGTCTTTCCTGACAAAGACCTCTAAGAGCCTGTACCAACCAGAAACTCAAGAGCAATGGCCCTGGGCTTCAGGGTTCTTTTCTGGAATGCGTGACCAGCTCTAGATACATAAGAAGTTCAAAAGAGCATGACCCCAGGAAACCTAGCCTTTGGTGCTCTACCTACCTAGGGGAAAAGAGAGAGTCTTCACAAAGCCAAGAAAAGTGAGAACCATGGAGAGTTCCAATGGACCCCCACCCCTCCACCCCCAATTCAAGTCATTGAATGGTTCTTGAAGAAGGAATCAGTCACCCAGTCCTGGGCCTCCATTTCAGTGGAGAAAACTGAGAGCTCAGGAGGAACTGACTTAGCCAAGCCCCTACTGTGAGTCAGAGACAGAACAAAACTAGGAGGATAGATGATGCTGGTCCCCAAAGCCCAGAAGGCCTCCTTTTCACTGGCCATGGTCCCCACAGTTGCTCCACACGCATCAGCCAAAGATACCACATACACACCCCACCAACTCCAAGGACATCCTCCTCTTCTTTGAGGTTTACACAGGTTGTTCTGGCCCACACTCAACATCAGCAGAAGAGCAAAAGGAGATGAGAAGAGCATGAAATCCTGTCACCAGGAAAGAGAGAACGGCAAGGCCCTCACCCATAGCAGGGCCCAACATTCGCACATCCTCCATGAGGAGGTTACACCATCTTCCATCTCTTCTACAGTGCTCCCCACGGTGCAGGCTGGAGGAGGTGATGGGAAGGAGCCACTGACTTGGCAGAATGGGGCTTCAGTTACTTGGACAAATGGTCCACGGGGGTTCTCACGGTCCCAGTTCCATGGCAGGTTCCCTTCATTTGCTGCCCTCACTCGTCTTCTCCACACTCCCAACCTTTACCAGTCCATGGAACTTTATGGAGGGAGTTTCTCCTCATTGCTCCTGTCCTCCAGCATATTCTCCTTCTTAGGCATGGGCAGTTGTATTCCAGAATCCTCTAGGCTGCCCCTCAGAGTGAGCCTCAGGGAGGTGCACAGAATCAGTGCCTGCTGTGTATTACTACTGAAGTTGATGGTCGCCTCTGTGACAAGAGCGAGGCCAGGTGTGCACATCCTCTGCCATGTGCCCGAGGCCACCTGCGCTTGACATTCTTGCAAGCACCTGGTCAAGTGCAGTTGCTTAGAACTCGCTGCAGACCTCAAAACTCAGAATGTGGGTGCAAGTTGGGAATAACTATTGCAACATCACACAGTAACCGACATTAACACTAAGTGACCTGGAGTTGTCAACAGCGCTCTGCACATCAGGGAGACAGATCCCTTAGGATCAACTTTGTGACATCACAGAAA
>PVKN010036112.1:0-11530 GCA_004027915.1 Capromys pilorides | reverse complement strand
GGGGCCGGCGAGATGGTTCAGTGGTCTAAAGCGCCTGCTTAGGAGGGCTCAGGCAACTGCGGGGACTGCAGTTCGATCCCCGGCACCACATGCTGCGCCAGCGCCACCACCAGGGCAGGCTGAGCCAGCCACAAAATGAATAAGTAAAGAAACAAACAAACACAACAAGCAAACAAATAAATAAATAAATAAAATTAAAAAAAAAAAAAGAAGATGCAATCAAGGACAGAAGAGTAGCCAGCAGCTGTCCCCGTACCACTGGGAAGCAGTGCCAAGAGCTCCTGGAAATGCTGCTTCTCAGGCTGGGGAAAGGTGCCAGCTCCTGAAGCCCTGAAGGAAAAGAGGCGCTGGATGCGGGCCAGAGGGACATCACCAGGCGTCTCCTGGAAGCTAAGCTGCTGCAGCCGCTCCGCCAGTCTGAGTGATCCTTGATGCTTCTGGGCCTTGCTGGAGGCAACACAAGAGGGGTGAGTCCCTTCCTCCAAGGGGGCCCTCTCCAGAGCCTGGCTGGCATAAGCTCCAGTGATGGTGAGAGCTTACCTGAGCCCTCTGTGGAGGTGGGTGAGCAGCTGATGGCGACAGGTGATAGAAACGGACTCAGCAATGAGGAAGGCAGTGACATAGGGATCCCGGTGGCCCAGGCACAAGGCCAGGAGGCGGCAGAGATCAGCATAGAGGCCACTAGGAGGGCAGTGGCTGATTCCACGGAAGGCAATGCCCAGGGAGTCACACAAGGAGTCCAAGGTAGAAGAACCTGGAGGACAATTAAGACACTTGCTAAAGGTCACCTCCTGTCTCCTAGTGGACAGGAGCTCCCAAAGGAGTCCCTATCTTGTCTCCCCATGAAAAAGCTGCTACCCTGGGGCCGGCGAGGTGGTTCAGTGGTCTAAAGCGCCTGCTTAGGAGGGCTCAGGCAACTGCGGGGACTGCAGTTCGATCCCTGGCACCACATGCTGCGCCAGCGCCACCACCAGGGCAGGCTGAGCCAGCCACAAAATGAATGAATAAAGAAACAAGCAAACAAATAAATAAATAAAATTTAAAAAAAAAAAAAAAAAAAAAAAAAAAAAAAAAAAAAAAAGCTGCTACCCTTTATGAAAGGGGATATACTGAGCAGAGTGCTATATCACTAACAGGAATCACCTCCATCCTCCAAAGCCCCCTTTTTTTTTTTTGTTGATAAGTTACTACTGATTTTTTGAGACAGGGTCTCACTACATAGCTTAGGTTGGCCTCAAATTCACAGGGATCCTACCAGTCTCAGTTGGTATTATAGGCATATACTACCATCCCTGGCTATATAATTTTATAGGTCTTCCTATGCAGTTCAAGTCTGTCTTGAACTCACAGCAATCCTCCTGCATCAGCCTCCCAAATGCTTCCATTACAGGCATGCTCCACCACACCTGGCTTTTTTTGGTTTCTTAAAACAGGATCTTTATTTTTGGAGATAGGGTCTCATTATGCAATTCACACTGGTTTGAATTCACTATGTTCACAGCAATCTTCTTACCTCAGTCTCCTGATTACTGGGATTACAAAACACCATTTAACAGTGAAGAAAACCAAAGCTCAGAGAGGTTATGCCACTGCACAGAGTGCTGAGATTTAATTATGTTCTGGGCTTCCAGACACTCAATCTAGGTGCAGTCTCAAAGTCAGAACCACAGACAGGTTAGAAAGACCCAAGTGGCTGGATTTCAGTGGCACACTCACCAACAGCTGTGGAGACAGTGGAGGGCCAGAGCCGAGCACCGAGGTCCCTGTCGCTCTCCTTGCCTGGGGTCAGGATGGGCAGCTCCTCCTTGCTGCAGTCCCGTCTCAACACCTCACACTCTCCTATGGGGGGATCCGCTCCTGCAGCTGGCGTCTTTCCACCTGGGGAGAGAACAGGAGTTCCTCTCCTGCTACCTGCTCTGCTCCCTGTCTGCACACCAGCTCCGTGTAGCCAGCAACAGCTTTCCTCCAGACTCCCTTAGCACCAGTTATAAGGGACCCCCTAGACACAACTCTTTTCCCACTCACCCATCACCATACCTGAGGCTGAGTCTTCTCCATCAGAGGCTCTGAGAGCCTCAAAGCTCATTTCCAGCCAGCTGTCAGTCAGTTCCTCCTCAGGAATGGTCCTCATGATCTCGGGGCCCAGCCTGGCCTGGGGGCCCTGCTCTTCATGATGTCTTGATGCCACCTTCTTGGTTCTATGACTTCTACTCACAGGGACACTATCGGGAGCATCTGCACCTGTCTCCAAGCTTGGGCTCTTCCTAGTCCGGCCCCGGGCCCGGCCCTGACCCCGACCCCGGGACCCAGTGCCCAGTCTCTTAGGTTCTTCTACTAGTGGCACTTCAATGGTGACAGGGTCTTCCAAGTCACTGTCATCGCTGAAGTTGACCTGGGATAAGAGGGAAGGAAGGGCAAAGGGTATTCAGACATCTCCTGACAGTAGGTGGCACTGCAGAGGCACCCACAGGCACCATCACAAGGGAAGCTGAGAATCCAGTATTACATGGGCATTTTTTTCCTTTATTCTTTCTGTATCTAAGGCAGGATATGCACGCTGTTCAGGGTCTCGCTACATATATTGGACTAAATGATCCTCTTGTTTATAGCCCCCCAAGTGCTGGGATTACAGGCAGGTGACACCACACTGTCTCAATCACCATCTCAGCGTGCCCTGGGGGCAGGACCAGCACCTGGACCCCAGCCACTGCATCTGCATAAGCAGACACTTTAGTTTGCTGAGCTATAAGGCTGGCCCTACACAGGCATTTATTTATTTTTGTCTTTTTCAGACAGGGTCTTTCTATGCAACTCAGGCTGGCCTTGATCTCACTTTGAAGCCCAGGCTGGTCTTGAACTCAAAATGATCCTTCTGCCTCAGCCTCCTGAGTGCTGAGACAACAGGCATGTGCCACTTTTTAGTTTTTGAGACTGGGTCTATGTAGTCCAGGCTGGCCTTCAACTCTCGGTACTCCTTCTGCCTCAACCTCTTGACAGCTGGGTGTGTGGCACCACACCTGGCAACACCTACTACTTTCAATTCTAGAAGTGATTCCAACATGAAAGGTGAGAGGAGAGGAAGATAGGAAGAAAGAACAAGAGAGGAAACTACAGAGTTAAGGGAGATGTAGAAGTTCTCCCAACAGATCAGTGTTCCACCCAGCCCAGGGAGCTCTCCTGCTCAAAGAGCACATCTTCTGCCCCCCACAACCAGCACCACCTGGTCACAGTCCCAGCTCACCTTAAGGCGTGTCTGGACCCTCTGATGTACCCTGGGGGCCTGGGGAACCTTGGGCTTGTTCTTTGTAGGGTAGACTTCTTCAAACACAGTAAAAGGGACTCGAGGGCCAGCTGCCTTGACCCGGCCGGGGGGCTTAGGTGTACACGGTGGTCCATCACCTTTGGGGCCTCTGTGAGAGAGACTCTGCAAGGGCAGAGGAGCAGAGGCTGCCTGCTGGCGTCGTCCATATCGTTTTTCTCTTGGGGTTTTAGAGGGCTCTGGCCCTGTGGGGCTTTTGATTGAAGGTGGCTGCCAGCCCCAGGAGCTTGCGAAAAGTTGGGCCGTACAGCAGCTGAGGCCTGCCAGCTTTGTGAGGGCCTGAATCAGGAGCAGGCTGACTCGCCAGGGCTCCAGCTGGTGGATCCGTGCTGCTGTGAACTTCAGCCCTGATTCGAGGATTTTCACCAGGTTCTTGTTTGATGGCTGCTGCAGGGCCCCCAGTGCCAGCTGTGTGTACACCTGAGCTAGGAGCTCATCCAGAAGGCTGAGGGCAGGAGAGGCAGGGGCTTTGTGATTCAGGGAAGCCTGGAGAGTTTGGGTAAGGCGCTTGGTGGCTGCAAGGCAACCCTTTAGCACGACCTGCAGCAGCTCCAGACCCTGGGCCTGATGGCCCGTGGCCAGGCTCACACCTGCTGTGATCAACACCCAGCGCAGACAGACTCCTGAGAGGACAGGGTTGGCACAAAGTGAGCAGTCACATGCAGGGGAGTGAGACAGGAAGCCGGGGCGGGGCTGGGGCTTGATTTTCAGGACTGGAGAAGAGTTTGTCGAAGGTGCAATGAGGCCAGGCTCCTTGGCCACAGTGGCCACTAGCTCTAGAGCAGGACCTCTTAGGAAAGACTCTTCCTCCAGAAGCTGTGGTGGCTGGGGGGTCCAAGCTGGCTGCTTCCCCTTCTGTAGGTGGACCTTCTTCACAGCATCTGGGTGCTGGGCCACCCCTGCAAACTCTAGGGAGAGAGTAAAGAATTAACAAAACCCTCGGTATCAAGTACTTCCTGAGCTACCTTAGGGTCCAACTCCCTAGTATATGTTATTTTTCTATGTATTATTGTACAAAATTTGGTCGTATCAATGGCACCTTATTATTCTAGAGAAATTCCCTGAAGATTTTTCCCCATCCAATAAGGGATCAACAGCACTCAAAGTCCCACACCTGCAATTCAGAGGACCATAGCCAGAAGAGTAGGCCAGTGGCACCACGCAGCCCGTCATAACCCTGCCTTCTGCCTGACTGGCCCAAGACATGGAATTTTTCCATTTTTCTTTAAAAAAAAAAAAAAATCTGGGGGCCAGAGAGATGGCTCAGAGGTCTAAAGTGCCTGCTTAGGAAAGCTTAGGTAACCACAGGGACCCAAATTTGATCCCCAGCACAACATGCTGTGCCAGCCCCACCCCCACCCCCAGGGCAGGCTGCTGAGTCTGCCATAAAAAAAAAATCAGGGACAACCTGCTCTGCACAACCACCCCCCCCCACCCCGTCCCTCTCTTGGACAGGAGCCCCCCCAATTAATCTATTCTGCTCATAATCTCAAAAAAAAAGTCTATGCAACCACCTAATTATAGTTTTATGTGGGGCAAATGAAGTGACAGAGGTGAAAACAGGTGAAGCTGGGTACAGTGGTGCATGTCTTAATTCTAGCACTTCGTGAGGCTGAGGCAGGAAGACGGCAAGTTTGAGTCTCATATGAGTATTGAAACAGTATCTCAACATAAAAAAAAAAAAAAGAATAAAGGGCTGGGCATGTAGCCCGTGGGTTTGGACCCTAGTAAAGGAAAAAAAAAAGGTTGATAAGAAAAATGTACCATAAATGCAATGTTTCTGTCTTAGCTGAAGCCACCCTGGGACACTACACTTGGCCTATTTGCCTATCCTGTACAGCAGTACTCACCACATGTGCACTCAGCATATGAAATATGGCAAATGTGAGGACCTAATTATAAATTTTTATTTAATAAACGCTGAAGATGAAAACCAAGGAGGTTTGGTACGGGGCAGGCCATTTGGAGGGGGGACACTGACAGGCTACAGAAGCCTAGGAGTGCTGCCTGGCAGATGGGTGTGTCACCCCAGCACTGCTTACCTGTACAGGACTCGAGTAGGAACAGGACCTGCCGCAGGTCTGACTGACAGAGGTCAGTGTCACTGCGGGCCAGCTCCAGCTCACCTTTCAGCACCAGGAACAGGGCGCACCTTTTGGGGAGAGAAGTTGCGAAAGTGGTGAGTGGAATACTTCATTTTCCTGCAGTTTTCCATACCACTTTCTCAGTCATCACCCTTTGTTTCCAAAAAGCCCTTTTCATTCCCTGTTGCTGGCTTACTGGCTATTTGGGAAAAAGCCTCTATAATTTTCTCTTATCCCAACTCATTCAATGTATGTGGCCATAATTTTCTAACTGCACTCCCTCCTCCCCTCCTTTTTTTTGATACCAAGGATCAAACTCAGGACCTTGCGCTTGCTAGGCAGGCACTTACACTAACTATTTCCCTGGCCTTTAACTGCATTCCTGGGGGAAAAAAAAAAAAAAAAGGATTTTGTCAGCAAAAGCTTAAGGAAATGTAGCACTAGATCTTTCAAGACAGGCAACCTTACTAGAATTCTGGGAGTTCTGGAGGGGCTTGCCAGTTAGCTCAGTTGTTTAAAGTGCCTCCTTGGGCAAACTCAGTCTGGCATAGGGAACCATGGTTTGATCCCTACCTCCACACACTCCACCCGATGTGCTACTAAGGCAGCCTGAGCTAGAAAAAAAAAATCCTTCTAGGGGGCTTGCGGGTTAGCTCAGTTGTTAAAAACGCCTGCTTGGGAAAACTCAGTCAGGCACAGGGGACTACAGTTTGATCCCCAGCTACATAAGCCTCACCAGACCTGCTCTTAAGGAAGCCTGAGCTAGCAAAAAAACAAAACAACTTTATGGGTGGCGTGATAACTCAGCAGACTAAAGTGCCTGCTCAGGCAGAGTGCAAGGCTGGGTTTAATCCCCACAGTGTGGTGCTAGCCCCGCCTCTGGGGGCATGGTGGCTGCACCTGTAACCCCAGCTCTTGGGAGGCTGAAAACAGAAGGATCACTACAAGAGTCCAATCTACGTAGTGAGACTCTGTAGACCCTGCACCCCCTATCCTAAATGCAAAAAAAAAAGAAAGAAAGAAAAAGAATCCTGAAAGGACACTTGAAAAATCCATAGAAAATTGGGCCATGAGATAGCTCAGTGGTCTAAAGCACCTGCTCAGGCAAGCTTAGGCAACCACAGGGACCACAGTTCAATGCCCAGCACCACATGCTGCGCCAGCACCACTTCCAGGGCAGGCTGAGCCAGCCATAACGTAAATAAATAAAGTTTAAAAAAAAAAAAGTTCATAGAAAATAAAAACCTCTAACCTTGATTAACCCAGCACTCCATGGAATTTCTTCTCCACCAACCCCCTAAACATAATGTCCCTTTCTAGGATAGTCTGGGCATCTACCATCTAGGGTATGTGGCTTGCAGGGTCAGACTGGAGATCCTGTTGGGCTCTGTACTCACAGGCGTGGTAGTTGCACCTTTGTGGTAAGTTTCAGGGCCTCTAAGCAAAAGGCCTTGGCTTCGCTCACACTCCCTAGGCGGCCGAGGCAGCAGACCAGCTTCTCTGAGCAGCTCAGAACCTCTGAAAGAACCTGCCATTTTTGTACCAGATTTTCACCTGTAGTAAAGGAGAAAGACAAGGTCTTATCACTTAACAACAATGTAGGCTGCTAGGGACAAAACTTTCACCTCTCCCACATCCAGCCCATCCACCCCCAGCAGGGCCTTACTGTGCTCCTTAGACTTACCACAGTCCAGAAATGGCGTCTCTACAGCTGCTTTCTGCAGGGAAAGGACATCACTGCCCATCAGCAGGAGGATAATGCTTCGGAGGAGCTTATGGGAGTCCACAAGCGCCGTCTCAGGTGTACGCCAGCCTGCGAGGAGAAAGGTGGGCAAGTGATGTGGCCGGGCCCTCCACCAGCTACTAAGACAGCAAGTGCCAAACCTGCTGGGGCTCTTCCTTTATGGACCTGAGGCACATAGCAAGTCAGGCATAGAACTCTCTTCTGAGACCTTGTGGGCTCTCAGAACTCTTCAGACTGGTCTTCTAAGCAGGTAATGACCAATCAGAGGTGGTGGGTGAGACCTATTTGCTACCCCAGGACTCCTCTGTGTAGCTCCTGGGTATGCTGCTCTACACAGCTGCACAGCAGAGGGGACAAGGATGGGAAGACCTTACAGCAGATAAGCCATACCCACCCCCCAAGAAAGACTATGGGTCCTACTCTTTCTCACCTTGAGCCCAAAGTTGCTCTCGCAGGGCATCTGAGAGAATGTTTGATGAGAGGCTAAGGTAGATGGACAGCAGCTGCAGGGCTTGGACTCGCAGTAAGTACCAAGCCTTGGATGACTTCCGGAGTGCAGGATCCCGAAGCACAGTCAGCAACAGAGAGACACCCTCAGGCACCTGGGAGACATCAAGGGTCAGAGAAGAGCAGGCAGTTAATGCATTTCACAGCTTGAAATGCACCACAAGTCATGGGGGCCAACCCTGCTTTTTTTTCCTAGACAGGATCTTGCTATGTACGCTGTGTAGCTCAGCCTGGACTTTGTAGCCCAGGCTAGCTTCAAACTCATGGAAATCCTCCTGCCTCAGCCTCCCAAATGCTGGGATTACAGGTTTGTGCCACCATGCTCAGCCTCAACCACAGTGTCTTTTGGGGTAGGGGTTGGTACTAGAAATTGAACTCATGACCTTGCTCTTGCCAGGCAGGTGCTGTACCACTGACCAATATCCCTATCCTTCAACCCTTTTAAAAAGAAAAAAACTCTGAGTGAAAAATTAGAGCCCAGGGGCTGGGAAGATAGCTCTGTGGCACAAGTGCCTGTCTGGCAAGTGCAAGATCGTGAGTTTGAACCCCGGTCCTACAAAAAAAAAGAAACACAAAAGAACACACACACACACACACACACACACACACACACACACACACAAACGCACAGATGATAAAAAACACACAGGATGAGCTATCTCCTCAGTCTCCATCCTAACTTTGTAATCTAATACTGTCGCATCCTCTCAGGACTATCTCACTGATCTCCATTGCCCCTGTGGAAACTAGAAAAAAATGAAAAAGACAGTATCTCTGCTAGAAAATGAGTGACACGGGCAAAGCCAGGAAATTTCTACCACTTCACGGGGTCAGAAACATTGTGCCTAAGGGGCTGGGGAGATAGCTCCGTGGCACAAGTACTGTCTGGCAAGTGCAAGGTCGTGAGTTCAAACTCTGGTCCCGCCAAAAAAACAAAACAAAACAAAACTAAACATTCTGCCTAAATGCCAGAGACAGCTTAGAACCCAGAAAAATGCCCTGAAAATCCTAAAATCTTTGTGTCACAGAACCGTTGAAGAGGGCCGGTGAGATGTATCAGAGGTCTAAAGCACCTGCTTAGGCAAGCTTAGGCAACTGCAGGGACAGTGGTTCGATCCCCGGCACCACATGCTGTGCCAGCCCCACCCCCAGGGGTGCCAGCCCCACCCCAATATATATATATATATATATATATATATATATATATATATATATATATATGTATATGTATATATATGTATATATATATATGTACATATATATGTATATATATATGTATATATATATGTATATATATATATGTATATACATATATATATATATAAAAGAACCATTGAAGAGGGTCAGGGAGATAGCTCAGTAGAATAAGCACTTGCCTGGCAAGTACAGGGTCCTGAGTTCAATCCCCAGTACCACAAAAAAACAACCGGTGAGTTCAGAAAGACAGTGATATTAAGCTCAAGTACCTGTTCTAGAGTAATAGTATCACTAAGCTTCTCTTCTGGAGGGTTAACAATTTAAGTCTGCAGACCAAAAAATTAGAGAAAAAGAAGGGCTACAAGGGGCTGGTGAGATGGCTCAGTGGTCTAAAGCGCCTGCACCAGCCCCATTCCCAGGGCAGACTGAGCCAGCCATAATATAAAAAAAAATAAAAAATAATATAAAATAAAAGAAGGGCTGCAAGGATAGCCAATATTTTGGCCCTCCAAGGTCAGTGAGGACTTGACACGTAAGAGAACCTGCGCTGTAACATCCTATAACTCAAGGGTGTCCCAAATTTTCTGTTCAAGGAGATTAGGGGCCACAGAGGAAAGGGATTGATGATGTACGGTGTGCCTAAGGAGAGTCACCTAGAGAGAAAACATTCTATCAGGCTTTCACAGAGAGCAAACTGGTCAAGCAATGGCTGTGACTCATCCAGATGGCTGACACTGACAAAAGTTCTACAAAATGCTGTACGTGGTTTCAAGTTAAATCCTGAGGAGATTTGACGGACCTTGTCAGATACAAAAGTTACATGTTTTATTGTACAGGTCTTGCTTTAACTTGGCCTTAACCATCCAGCAGAAAAGTTTAACCATGAGGCATAAGAAGTAAAGCCGGGGGCTGGCGAGATGGCTCAGCAGTCTAAAGTTCCTGCTGAGCCAAGCTTAAGCAACTGCAGGGACCCCGGTTCAATCCCTGGCACCACATGCTGCGGCAGCCCCACCCCCAGGGCAGGCTGAGCCGGCCATAATAAAGAAAGAGAGAGAGAGAGAGAGAGAGAGAGAGAGAGAGAGAGAGATAGATATATTTAGGTTTACATTAAAAAAAAAGTAAAGCCAGGCCAATGAGATGGTTCAGGGCAGCCCCACCCCCAGGGCAGGCTGAGCCGACCATAATAAATAAATAAATAGATAGATAGATACATAGATAGATATCTAGGTTTACATTAAAAAAAAAAAAAGTAAAGCCAGGCCAATGAGATGGTTCAGCGGTCTAAAGCACCTGCTTAAGAAAGTTTAGGCAACCACAGGGACTGTGGTTTGATCCCTGGCACCATATGCTGTGCCAGCCTCACCCTCAGGGCAGGCTGAGCTGGCCATAAAAAAAATAAAAAATAAAAAAATAAAGTAAAAGAACTGAAAAAGTAAAGTCAGATTAGTATCCTGAGTTGTAAAAGGCTCAAGTCAACAGTTTCCAACATTGCCAGTTCTGCTGATAACCCATTATGGAATATTAGACTATACATACAACTACTTTCTTTTAGTTCAATGAAAAGAAATATTTGTACCAATAACGTTCAGAAAAGTTATCATGTCTGCATCTTGTACTCTGAACAACTACTATGAAGACAACAATATGCATTGTATTTATTGTGGCTGTCGTACTAACACATTTTGAAACTGTCTCATTGTTATTTCTTATTAAAAGTAATAAAATTAAAAAAATAAATAAAAGATTAAAAAAAGAACCACTGAGGATTAGAAAGTGAAAAAATGAGGCCTGGGGATGTGATTCAGTGGTAGTGCACTTGTCTAGCATGTATGAGGCCTTGAATTGGATACTCAGCATTAGGAAAAGAAAGAGAGAGAGATAAAGGAAGGAGGAGAGATTGACACAAGGAAAGAAACGAACAAAAGAAAGTAAAGGAGGAAAGAAAATAGGAAATACCTTCTGTTGAGTCCAGCAGAGATGACTTCGAAGTAAGTGACAGGTCAGGGAAAGAAGCGGGTACGCGTCTGTGGTCTCATCGAGGTGCATCAGGGAAGATTCGGCCTCTTCCAGGTAGAACTAAGGAAACAGTCAGCAGAGAGGGGTGAGCGCTCTGGGGCAGAAGCCAGAGTCTTCAAATTAAAGTGGAGGTAAGCATTTGTTCTTTCTTTTTTTTCCCTTTTTGAGACAGAGTCTCGCTATGCAGTTCAGCCTGGCCTTAAGCTCACTTTTGTAGCCCAAGCTGGTCTCACACTCACAGCAATCCTCCTGCCTCAGCCTCCGAGTGCTGGGATTACAGGCGTGCACCACCATGCCCAGCCTGGCTCATTTGTTCTTTTTTTGTGGGATTGGGGTTCGAACTCATGACCTTGCACTTGCCAGGCAGGCATTTGTGCCACGAAGCTGTCTCCCCAGCCCCTGGAGGTAAGTATTTGCAAGTCAAATCCTAAACATGACCAATTAAATATTAAGGGCCGGGCATGGTGGCACACACCTGTAATCCCAGCACTTGGGAGGCTGAGGCAGGAGGATCAGTGTGAGTTTGAGACCAGGCTAGGCTACAAAAGCGAGCTCAAGGCCACCCTGAACTGCATAATGAGATCCTGTCTCAAAAAGACAAAAAAAAAAAAAAAAAAAAAAAAAAAAAAAAAAAAAAAAAAAAAAAAAAAAAAAAAAAAAAAA
>PVKN010036111.1:0-11503 GCA_004027915.1 Capromys pilorides | reverse complement strand
TATTTGAGCTTTTTCTGTTTTATTGATGTGCGAATTCATGAGTATAAATTACCTTCTTAGAACTGCTTTCATTGTGTCCAATAAGTTTCAGTATATTGTATCAGCATTTTCATTCAATTATATATTATTTAATTTTGCCTTTAATTTTCTCTGTGATTCACTGGACGTTTAAAAGAATATTGTTTAATCTCCATGTATTAATGTAGTTTTCATGGTTGCCTTTGTCAGTGATTTTGTTTCACTGTGTTATAGTCTGATTGTATGCATGGGAAGATTTAAATTCCTCTACATTTATTTAAACACATCTTGTCAGCACTTCTCTTTGGATCTGCTTCATTGATTTCATTTTGTCTTTTATCTTGACAGTCATTTCTTTTTGCACCTTAGGCATTTTTTCTATGCCCTCTTCCATTTACTTTTTCACTTCTGCTGCTGTCCTATTAGAGAGTTACATTTGTTGGCTTTGATTTCCTCTATCTGTTTGTGTTCTGGACTTGTCCTGGGTGAGCTGGATCTTTTGGGATTTCATTTGGATTCTTCATCTTGTCATTTTCCATTTTGTTTCCCATGTTGATGCTTTTATATTTCTAATGCTAGACAGCCTTATCACTGATACAAAGGCTTTCCTAGGAGGAATCTGTTCCTCTAGATGTGTCTTCCCACTGACACCACCATTTCAGGGCAAATGGATGGAAGGAATGCAGACTTATATTCCTCTTGTTGACACCTCCATCCCAGCACAATGGAAGAAGGAAGGAGCGCACATTTACACTTCTTCTAAGATTTGCACTGTCATCCTAGGCCAATGCTTAAATAATGTTGATAACAGTAATTCATCTGTATTCTACATTCATGTTTATTTCATTCAATAGGAAACACTTTTTTTCTAAACAGAAAATGCCCAAAGATGGGAGGAAGGAGAGTAAACAAAAGAGAAGACAAAAGAATTCACATGTGTTATGTATGTGGACTATCTCCCCACAGTAAATGTAATCACTATGCACAGCAAACATGTGTTAACAAAAATTTAAAAGATAAAAAAAGTAAAATGTCATGTCTGTGCTTTTAAGGAGATTGTCCCTCCTTAGAGTGTTTGGATACACTGAAAAGGCCATATCAGCACCATTTTGCTTGTGACCACTATAAATATCCTGTGTATGTATTGTGCACCTCAAAAATCTTCCTTTTAAATTTGAAAAGAAATGTTCCTGAGATTACTCTCAAATACTGTAATAGTTTCCTAGGGTCACAATAATATAGCGTTACAACTTTGTGATTGAGACAACAGAAACGTATTTTCTCAGTTCTAGAAGTGGGGCTGAGATCAGGAATCGGTAGTGTTGTTTTCTCCTGGGGCTGTGAAGGAAAGCATCTATAAACATCTTCCTTGGCTTACGAATTGCCACATATTCTTGTGTTTTCACACTGCCTTTCCTCTGTATCTGCTTGTCCTATGTCCAGTTTTTCTCTTTGATAAGGACATGAGTCAGATTGGTTTTCACTGAGCTCACTCTAATGAAAACATTTGAACATAATGAACTTTATAAAGGCTTTCACCGACTAGCTTCACATTGTGGGGTACTGGATATAAGGATTCCAACATATGTTCATTAGAAATATGCAGTTCAATCCTCAGTACTGCACTATCTGAGAAATTCTCCTAGTTTCTTTTACTAGTTACTGTATTTTATTTGAAGTAAAATAACCAAAGAGCCTGAACTACATTATTGTGGCCTCTTGTACACTGGTTTTTCTCACATATTACCTACATTTTTACTTTTCATGAAAAATGCAAGTCCAGTTCATCTGATAAATTGACTCATGAAATAAAATGGGTAAGAAGGAAAGTGAGTCTTTCTCTTAACCCACCCTTCCCTTACTTTAGTAGAAGAATTCTGGCCACATCAGAAGTTAACTACATTGCTTTCTGTCTGCTGCACTTTTTTCCAAAATCTCACCCAACCTCAGGATATTTGAGACTTCAATAACTATAAGCTAGTTTTTTTCGGTGAACTTCTTAATCACTTCCACTTCAGAGAAAGCTTCATTTCAGTATTGGAGATTCAACTGACATGCACTGCTTCAAAGTGCTGGGTACAGACACTGTGCCTTCCAGAGACTGACTTTGTAGAACAGACCCTTTGGGACACTGAAGCAAGTGGTGCCACATAAAAGGCAGGATTCATTGAGAAGCTTGTAGGGGTGTATTGAAATCACAACACCTTTGAAGCCTATGATCTCTCTATGCTGCCATAATATCCATGATGATGTTCTTTGACTTATCCCTGCTTTTAATTTTACTGAAATAGTTACTTTCTTTTTTCCTGAAAAGATTTTCTTTAGATCAAACTTTTCAGTGATTTCAATAAGTTCTCACCAGTAAGAAGGCACCATAGAGGGCTAGGCAAGCAAACTCAGACCCCTTAGGGATATTAGCAAATTAAGCCTTTTGGAGGAGGTGAGGTGCTATGGGTGTGGTGTGTAAGAATGTATATGCCTCCTGATCTTTTGATCTCTCTGCTTCCTGCCTACCATGCCATGAACTATTTCTCCTCTACTGTGCCCCTCTGCCATTCCACCTTGCCTTAGAACCAGCTGACTACAGACTGAAGACTTTACAGAGCTTGAGTTAAACTAAACTTTTCATTATTTCAATTTTAGGTATTGGGTAACTTTGTCTCAATAAAGAGAAAGTAACTGAGACCACAGCTCAAGTTTTTAAAGAACATGTGGCTACATAACCAAAGACTGTAGTTCCCGGCCTCCTTTGAAGCTGGGTAGTACCTGGTAAATAGGATGCATGAAACCATGTGTGTGTGACTTCTGCATCATATGCAGAAAAGAAAGCTCTTGGTCTGCTGTTCCCTACCTCCTCCTTTCCTGTGGGCTGGGGTATGAGAGGCAATGACAGTGCAAAAGACGACACCTTAAGGGCAGGAAAGATGGCGGGAAGCCACTGGAGCCCTAAGCAGTCTTCTGAGGAAGGGCTGCCTCCTGCATTGACCAGATGACAATCTTTCATGTCGGAGACTTTTTGTAACAGCAGCCCAGGTTATGTCCTGAGTGAAATATGCACAAGTCTGGGCTTGCTCCTCAAAGACAGACTGATCTCTTTCTGCAGGAAAAAAAGATAGAAGAGGGGAGAAAAGTGAGTAGATAATTTCAGACATTGACAAAATCAATGTGAAAAGAGAATATTGAGAAAGAGGATGGATATATAGAAGAAAAAGAACATTAATTTTGCTTCATAAAACTTACTTGTGCAAACTGAAAGGAGGTATTTTATAAGATGAGGAGGTCATGTCAGACATCAGTTCAATCACATTTTAGTAATTATGGCAAAACACATCTTTATCTGGCCCACAAACAACAGATAATGACATTAAAACACTAATAGAGGTGATCTTTCCATAGTATTACTCAAGTTAATACCGTTTTGACTTCTTGGTTTGACAGTATACTGTGGTTCTGTAAGGTATTACGACTGTGACAAGTTTAGAGAAGAGTACAAAGAAACTATTTTTTAACTTCTATTTTAAATTATTATATTAGGACTTACTAGAGAAACAGATGTAATGCAAGCCATACAAATATAAAAAAATTTACAAGACTGGCTCATCATGGCTGCCTGCAGAGTCAGGTGTGGAAGAGCCCATAGGGCTGTCTGTGCACTGCAGAGCCCAGGGACCCGGTTGCAGGGCTGGAGCTCGCTATAGTCTCCCGTGTGAATCCCTATCAGGAGGCAGCCAGAAGGAGGACTGGTCTGCACTGGAAGCCAGGAGACGGTGCCCAAGATGAAAGTAAAGACTGGAGCTCCTCCAAAGAACAGAAGTGAGCCTTGCTTCCTTGTTGCCCTCTCACACTATTCTGGCAGCAATCCTGCCTAGGGCGGGTCTTCCATGCCCAGAACTATGCTAAGCCAGTTTAGCTGGGCATCACTTATTCAAGTTGATACAACCAATCAGCTATCACAACTATTTAGAAACAAAAAGTTATGAATCAAAAAATATGAACAGAATGGGTGAATAGATATAGAAGACTGCAAGGGATTTTAGAAGACCTGATTCCATTTCCAACAGGGAAGCACCTCAAAGCGTACAGCAGCGACATTGGTCTCAAGGCCCAGGCCATGTCAGCCTCTTGTCTCCTGTTGCATCCTGAGCCAACTTTGAGTAGACATATGAATGCCTATGGGTATTTCCTCACATTACTGGATTGTTCTATTAAATACAGAATTTGAAAGCCAGTTATGATCTTTTTTTTTCCTCCCTGGAAACAGGGATCAAATCAGGACCTTGCACTTGCCAGACAGGCACTTGTGCCCTTGAGCTATCTCCCCAGCCCTACCAGTTATGTTCTTGGCCAAAACAAAAATAATATATAATTATTTATTGCTTTGATATAACCAGAGGTTTTATACTATCACAAGAGTTCTATTTAAAAAGCAAAGTTAAAGAGCTGGCCAAATAGCTCAGCAGACTAACAAGCCTGCTTAGGCACAGCACAGTGGCTGGTGTTTGTTCCCCAGCATTCCGTGATCGCCTCACCCCCAGGGCATGCTGACATGGCAATTGAGACTGCGTGTGGTGGCCCACACCTGTAATTCCAGTGCTTGGGAAGCTGAAAACCCGAGAATTACTATGAGTCTGATCTATGTAATGAGACCCTATAGACCGTGTGCTAACTACATAAAAATAAATAAATATATAAAAAGTACAGAGAGAAAAGCAAATACAGAATAATAGCCAACGTGGTAATAGTTTACCTCTATGTTTATAAGGGTTTTTAAACAGTTTACCTCTATGTCTATAAGGGTTTTAAAAAAGGATCTGGAAAGAGTCATGCCAAACTGATAGTTACCTAGGAGGAAAAGACTAGGATTCACAGGTTCTATTCCAGGCAAGATGCCACTGCTGGATTTCACAAGAAGTCTCTGTCCACAGGAGGCAGATAGAGACATTCAGAAGTAAGCATGATGGTCCATGGAAGGTGTTTCCCAGGGAAGCATCTTGTAACAAATATAAGCAGAGAGACAGAAAATGGAGCTTTTTAGCTCTTATCTTCAAAGTGTGAAACAAATGTGTGATAATCAGGCGTGGTAAGTCCACAGATATATTGATCATCTTCACTGTGGTCACAAATGATGCTCAATATCCTGTGGCCTGCAGCCACAAAGTGTTACTTCTGTTGGCTGTGACTCTTGGAATCTTCTTTATTTGGGACAGAGGCTGAAGCAGCATTGCCTATTTGCAGCATGCCAAATCCTGATGGCAAAGGGCTTCTTTTCAAATATGCCATAAATTGCATCCACTCTAGTTTACTGGCCAACATGAATGACTTGCCTAGGTGTTGTGTTAAGAAAATGAGCTATCTATTCTTCTTCTCCTAAGATACAGACTATACATGGCCGTGGCAAGAATAAGGAAAGAAGTATGGAGAAAGAGAATGACTGGAAAGTGGAGGGTAAAGTGAGTGTGTGCAGAAGAGCTGGCTCCTATGATGACTAATTCACTTCCATGAGAACAACCTTAGTCAACTGATGAAGGCTCATGATCTAAAGCCCTAGAGGTAGCCCCTGCTTTCCAATGCTGCAATAGTAGGAGCAAAGTTCTAATGCCTGAACTTCTGGGGAACACATTCCAAAACAGCAAAACTTAATTCCAGTTCTAGTGGTGCTAAGAGAAGGAGTCTTCTTGAAAGCGACTAAGAAATGAGACCTTTTAGAAATGGCTACTGTGGTTAGGCTTCAGAGAGAATTCATCCTTCCTTGCCTTTCTTTGACTTCTGCCATGAAATCACAGCCTTCCTCCTCTCCTGAAGATGCAATCACATCATGCCATCTTGCAAGTATAAACCCTGGTTTCTCAACTACCCACATCTATGACTTGAACTTTCCAGCCTTTAGAATTGTTGAGAAATAAATTTTTGTTTATAATTTATCCAGTCTGTGATATATTTCTCATAGAAGCATGAACGAATCAAGATAGCTTCGATAGGACAATCATATCATAAGAGGTTCTCAAGTAAAGGATTCTGAAGTCAAAAACATTTAGGAAACTGTGCCCATTACTTTTGCTTCTAGAAACTCAAAGTTAGGATACTAATGGCACTGAGAATTTCTGTATAAAGAAGTCCACCTTTTTTAAATTTTTTTTTTATGCATTTAGTACAGGGGATATGGGGTCTACAGAGTCACTATGTAAATTGGACTCAGTGTCCTCCTGCTTTCAGCCTCCAAAAGCTGGGATTACAGGGGTGTGCCACCATGTCCAGTCTCAATTGCTGTCTCAGGGTGCCCCGGGGGTGGGGCCAGCACAGCATGCAGGGGGTTGAACCCTGGTCGCTGCTCTCTGCCTAAGCAGGTGCTTTAGTACACTGAGCTGTCAGGTTGTCCCATTCTTTTTTTATTTACATTGTTGTTTTGCGGTGTGAAACATGGACCTACAGTATCTGACAAAGAAAGGGGAAATTAGACTAAGCTGCGAACTCCTGAGCTTTGGAATAATGTTTACTGTGCTTTCTAGAAAAGCATGGTATGAAACATAGTGTCTGTATCCTTCTGACCTCTGGAACATAAGGAGTAGTTAAGGCTCAAAAATGCAACTGGCATATGAGCATCCAGTAAAGCTACACTAATCCTGTTTTCCTTTATAATTAGAAAATTACGTGAAACCCTCAAGACCCAACAAAACACACACTTTTTAATGACTAGGTATTTCTACCTACTAATAGTTACATCCCAACAAATAAGAATGCCCCCCAAACATGCTGCGCCCTATTTTTCAGAGAACAGACAGCTAATAGCAACTTCAGGATAATCTCACTGGCAGATTGTCACTGCACGAAAAGACTAAACATACTTGGATGTCATGTTTGGAGCTCATTTTTAAGATCTGCTCAAACACTTAAGAGCTTAACCCTGGAGAGGATACGCCTTTGCTGTTCTGGCTTGCATCTTTGAGAAATGAGAGCCAGAAGGGCTGGAAAAGATTGGGTCCAGGCTGCAAAAGTCCACATTACTACCGGCAGTAGGATCCAGGAGTCCACCATCTGGGTGTGACACAGAGGATTCAGCCAGACCTTTAAGGTTGATGACAACATGTCTCCAAAAAGGATGAACAGCCAAGAAGCAAAACAACACACCTAGCAACCCAGGCAAGATCCAAATGGTGCAGGTGGTGATGATCTCTCTTTTGAAGAGAACAGATTTCTCTGCTATTCTTTCTTTTCCATTCTTCCAACTTTTCTAAACACTGTGGAGTGGAGATTGGAGAAGAAGTAAAAGGGGTTCTGTGTGGTGTAGAGTCAAGGCAGGTCTTTATCCTCCCTGAGGCTGGATTTCCTGATTCATAACATAGGAACAGTAACTGTGTCTCCTTAATGGGGTTGCGATGTGGAGTTGATGAGGTAATCCGGAGTCTTGGCACAATACTGGCATGTGGGAAGAGCTCTCTTAAGACTAAACATAGTTTACATGCAGAGAGTAGAGTTTAACCTATTGGTCTCATGCCACACACTGGCCACATTGACCTGGATTTTCTCAAGAGGCCCTGTGACCCAGCAGGACTTTGGCTGAAGCACAGTCATTGTAATTAATCTAAGATCTGGTGGTGCTGAGTAAAGAGTAATTGTTATGCAGAGACTCTGAAAAGAGCTTAGGGAACTGAACATCTGGTTTGGAAGGCGGCTTATAGACCAACCCCCTGTAGGCCATAGTTGGAGAGGAAAACAGGAAGTTTTGTTCATCTTACTTTCTTGGTTTTTCAAGTTGCAATCTCCAGCTGTTTACATCAACTTTGTTTTCCCTAAAGAAAAGAGAGAGACAGAGAGAGTATAAAGCGCTGTAATTCACAATTCTCCATGAAGCAGCCCTTTGCGGAAAATCAGAGTTATTTACCTGGCTATCTCATCTTTTATTTTTCTCTTCTTCTCCCAAAGCAAACATCTTTTCCCTGGCTTATTTCCAGACCTGAATAAGTTGTGGAGAAGGAGAAGAGAAGTGAAGTTTGGGGGAGAAGGAGAGGGGGAGGCTGGAAAATGGAAGAAACAGGAGAACCCCTTGGAGAAGAAGAAAAGAAGAGAATTCACAGCCCTGACATTCAAGACTTGGATGTGTTTCCAGAATCAGGGATTTTGCCTTTTGATGAATACAAATGCTGTGAGCACCATAGATGTGGAAGGTCATCCTCAGAGTTAAAGATCAAGAAGAAAGAAATCCTCAAAGAAAAAGTTCAGTGGAAACTGCTGTGTTTCTAGAAAATAAATTATGTTTAATTAAGCACTAAATTTTATTAAACATTTATTGTGGTATTTCCTAATTTTCCTGCTGCTCTCTTATCTCCTCCCTGTACAGAAAGGGTAAAGCTTGCACTTTGGTGAGGAAAAGGACACGAACTCTAACCTACCCTACCTGTAATGTGGGTGACCTTGGGTGCTCCACTTAGTTCTCTAGGTCACAGTTTCCTTATTCATAAAATGGGCATAATGATGATGACCATGATCATAGTATCATAACTCACCTATAACCCAGGTTGCTTTGGGAATATATATATATATTGCCTAACCATGTGGTATGACAAGAATTTACCATTATCTTATGCCACTCTGGTTGGGGAATTTGCATTTTATAATACTGCTAAGGTTTAGCTCTAGAATGCCACCCAGAACTCTCATGTGTTCAAAGCTGGGGATTTGGGAAGGCGACGGGATTATGGAGGCCCTGTATGCATCACTGAATCAATCCACTTGTGAGTTTATAGCTAAATGTGCTGCTAGGAGATAGGGCCTGTTGGAAGAGTTGTGTCACTGGGGCCTGTCTGTGGAGGGCATAGCTCCCTCCTGTCCTCCTTTCCACTGTGTCTTCCACGAGGTGAGAACTTTACCTCCTCCATGCACTTCCACCATGTTATTTCTACCTTGGAGCCGGCCAATCATGGCCTGCACTCACAGGAAACTTTAAGCCAAATAAAACTCCTCTGTTAATTTGCAGATGTTGGGTATTTTGTCCCAGGAAGAGGAAGTTGACTGTTGTAATCATGAAGCAGAATACGTTGATCCTATAACACTAACCACTCATTGACACTGCTATGAACACGTCACACATGAGAAACAATTTCGTATCTTGAGATGCAGGTTTACTATTGCTATTCTTCACATTAGAGATGAAGAAACCAAGACACAATGTGATGAAATACTTATTTAAGTTACATATCTGCATATCCAATGGCAGAGCTGGCTTTAAACCTAAATTCAGCTCAAGAGCAGAGGTCAGCAAACTAGGACTGCTCACTCTTTATGTAAATAAAATTGTATTGGCTCATAGCTATACTTAATTATTTATATATTGTCTCTGATCACTTTTGTACCACCATGGCAAATCCAAAAGTAATTTTTATCTGCATTTTGTAGTAAATGGTTGATGTAAATTTTGTCTATGTTTGTAACTATTAACACAGAGTTGTTAAATGTACCAAATGAAACTATATGAATTGTTACCATTTGAATGTCCCTTACAAAATTCATGCTGACATGTCATGGCCATAATAGCAGTAATAATAGGTGGGATCTTTAAGAAGCAATTATCTCATGATATATTTTGGATCTTGAATGTTCCAAAGGCCTATATTAAAGATATGGTCCTTAGAATAGCACTATGGTAAAGTGGTAGAACTAGGGTCTAGTGGGAGATCTTTAGGTTACTGAGGTATACTCTTGAAGAGTTTCTTGGAACCCAGGTTCCTCTTTGCTCTCTCTCTGGCTTCTTAGACATAACATAGTTTTAGTGTACCTAAATAATAATAATACTAATATGTTAATTATCATATAATATATTATATATTATAATTATAATACATTATTATATAATATATATTATATATTATATTTTAGTATTATTATAATAATATGTTGCCTTACCACAAGCCCAAAGCCATGATAGTTAATCACTGACTAAAACTTTCCAAACAGTGAGGGAAAACAAACCTTTTCTCTTTATAAACTTATTATCTCTAATACTTGTTAAAAACCTAATCCAGGTGAATAAGTTATAAGGGCATTACTTTCATGAATGGATTGTGGCCATTATCATTGGAGTAGGTTGGTTATCAATGGTATGGGATTCTGACAAAAGGATGCATTTGCCAGAATTTCTCTGTTCTACACATATTTCCTTGCTCTTCTATCACATTATGCTGCAGCAAGAAAGTCCTTACCAGATGTAGTCATTTGATCTTCAACCCACAGTCTCCACAATTGCAATAATTAAATTCATGTCCATTATAAATTATTTGGCCTGTGGTATTTTGCATAGCAAACAGGTGGCTTTGTTAAATTTGAATTTCAGATAAATAATAAATTTGTTTTCAGTAAAAATACATCCTATGAAATGATTGACAACTCTTTCTTGAGATAACCTGTCTCTCTGATCTACCCTTCAACATGTGGTCAAGAATTTACAGAAACCACCAAGACGGGGCGTGGTGGTGCATACCTGCAATCCCAGCACTTGGAAGGTCAAAAACAGGAAGATCATCATGAGTCAGACCTGGGTAGTGAGACCCTGTAGACCTTGTACTAAATACATAAAAGATACAAATAAAAATAAAATAAATAAAATGAATTTACAGAAGCCAATCTGTACACCTGAATTATAGTGCTTTAGAGCTACCAGGGCCCTAAGTGACCTTAGTAAAGACTAAAGATTTTTTTTCCTTCATCGTTCTTCATTGCAAGTTCATTCCCCCTCAGAGGACAGTTACAGTCACGTATCCTGGGGCTCATAAGAAAGGGATCTCCCTCACATATTAAATTACCAACCCACCTCCTATTTCACAGAAGTAAATTGTTTGGTAGTTCCTAGGAGTTTCAAAATCTTGAGAAATATGTGAAAAATAAAAGACAAGTTCAGATGGTTTTAAAACATAACCACAAACTCTTTAATTCTTCTCCCACCAGGAGGTATGAGGAGGTCTGTGTCCATTCCTGTTTAATCTCTAGGTAGAGCTGAAGGCTGCTTTCCCCAGTAAAGTATGGTGGAATTGATGCTAAGCAGTTTCATAAGTGAGGTCATATGAGGTCATGCAGCTTTCTAACCTCCAAGCTGTTCACTAGAACTCTTACTCTTGAAGCCATGGAATGCTATTTAAGAAACTCACAGAGTCTAAGGTCCAGCCAGGCCAGCCTTGAAGTTGTAGGCGTAAGATATCTGTATGTAGAAACTTTCCTAAATTCAGTACCCAGGCACATGACTTCCATCTGTTTATATATTTCAAGTAGAGACCTGAAATGCCATGGAGAAAAGATAAATCATCCCTTCTGTGTCTTTTTCAAATTCCCAAGCAACAAATCCATCAGTATAACAAATAGTTATTGTTTATGTCCCTAATTTGGAGAGTTTGATATGCATCAACAGAAAACTACTGCAATATCTACTATTTATTTAGAGTTAGGTAGATATATACATATATACATACAAGCACATAAATTGCATAGTTTCATAAGCCCT
>PVKN010036110.1:0-11518 GCA_004027915.1 Capromys pilorides | reverse complement strand
ATGTCACACTTTGATTATATATTCACTCATTAATAAACACTGAGATTTTAATCACACTCAGCTATAGTGAATAAGAATTCAGTGAGCATGAAGATGTACCTATCTCTTTGAGGTACAGACACTTGCTTCCTTTGAGTGTATGCCTACAGGTGGGTTTGCCAGATCATAGGAAATTCTTGTTAAATTATTTATATCTTTTCTTTCACACTTGTATGTTTTAATATTCTATGGCGTGGAAAAGAAGTAAACCAGCTATCATTCTGTGCTATATGAGTCAAGAAGCCTGAAGAGAGAATTAGATTTTGGGGATAAAGTGCTCTCTGTATTTTAGTTTTTTAAATTTTAATGTGCACTGGCGTTGCGAGATCCTGTAAAATGCATATGTTGACTTAGTTTGCCTCAAGATGGGATTTAAAGTTCTACATTTCTGAGAAGCACCGAATCATACTTAATGCTAATTTTCTATACTATACTTTAAGTGCAAGGTTAGACTGCTGAGAATTACCACAAATTTTGCTTTTAATTTTAGAAGACATGAATGCTAATTCAAAAGTGCTAATATGCATAGTACTTTGCAAAATGTCTTAATTGCTAGACAATAGAAGGAAATGATTGATAGGATGTAAGGAAGATATTCATCCAGTTGCCATTTAAAAATAAAAGTTTTGTGAGTGAAACAAACATTCAGAACAAAAATATAAGGTCAAAGGATAGTTCTTTGAACAAGGAAAGGGACACCATTCACCTTCAGTTATCTCAGGTGAGTTAGAAACAGCCTATCGCCACATTTTGATAGTTTGCTCTGGTTTCTCACCATAATGCTTTAGTGCTTCAGGATGTCTTCCTGGTGTTATATATCTTTCAGAAAAGTTGGGAGCTATCATAGTTTGGGGCTTTTGAAGGGGAACAGTACAGTACAGGACACATTTTATAATAAATCACCCAAAGAATATACAAAGAGTGTAAGAAATCTGTCCATATACTAAAGATCAAAGAATCCAGCTGAGATCCTGGACCCTAATGTCCTGTATGAGTCTAGCTGAAAACATAGAACTCAAAACAATGCCTTCCACAAGTCCAAATGGAGGCCTAGAGCCCACAGTAATGTCTCATGCAAGTGCGTCTCATGGATTTGCACTGGTAAGGCCCAAAGGTCAGTGGTGGCAGCTAGAAAGCCTGTGCCAGCAGGACAAAGGATCTGTGCTAGCAGGCCGAGGCATCTGAACTGGAGCCAGGAAACAATTCTCCAAATAAGGACCAGTGCTCCCAAAAGTACCACAGCCATACTCAGCAACAGTGAGGTCCTGAGCGCCTCTGATGAAGACAAGCTGATTTCCCATCAGGAAAGCCAACACAATGTCCTTTGCCAGGAGCCTGAACAGTGTACCATCTTCCTCTCCAGAGCCAGCAAGTGATGCTCAAGGTGAGGACCAGAGCTCCCCCAAAGTGAATTTTGGCCATCTTCAGTGTTAATGAGGTCTTGATCTCCTTCTTGCATGGGCACATCCAAGTTCACCAGGACAGCCAGCATGATAAGGTTCTCTAGGAGAATAGTGCAAGAGAACCAGTAGCACCCTAAGTTTCCCAATAGCTTCCCTAACAGCCTCTGCAAACAGCTTTCTCATTTTGTCTCTGATGTTGCTAGCAATAATCCTCAGGCGGGTTTCCCACACCCAGCGCCATGCTAGCTCAGTTCAGCTGGGTTTAATAAATTGACCACCAGTTGGGGATGCACCACAGGAGCAAAGCCCTGTGTCTGTCTCTTCGGGCTTGGTCTAGAGGCTGCAAATGATGGAAATTCCCAATTTGCAACTGTTATCCAGCGTCAAGAAGGATAGCTTTTCTTTTCATTTACACTTTCTGTGGCTCTTCTACCCCTAAGTTGATTCTAGTTTCCCTTTATCAAATGTTCTTTCTAGGCACTGATTTAGGTAAATAGTAATGCTAAAGTATTATTATTATTATTATTATTATTATTATTATTAACTATTATTAGTCTGCTTAGACTGCTAGTGGCTGAAGGTTTCTATGTTGAATGGAACAAGAGCGCGCATGTGTTAAGAGTTTTCCATCTATGCTTGGTTGGCAGAAGACTCCTTGACACTTTTGTAGGGCATTAGCTTCTCAGCCCTAAGCCCTATACCCCCATCTGCTCTTTCCTTCTTCCTTTTTACTCAGTACCTCTGAACTTGAGATAATATGCAGGTTTCAGGTATAAGGTTTCAGCCTTATGAGTTATTGTTGATTACCCAGTGAGATATAATTTTGTTTGATGTCTTCTTGTTATCATCTGTTGTATGCAGTGAGCATTTCTAAAATGGCAACAGTGTCCTGACTGAACAAGTTAAGAAGAGGATTTGTTAGTCTGCATGCTTAGCTTCCTTTTGAAATAATCAGGTCATCTGCTCCCTAAAAGGTGTCTCTCTAGCTGGGAAACTGGCGCTTGTTGCTCTTGAGTCAATCACTATCCAACGCTCTTGCTCATGCTGTAAATTGTGATGCAATCCTAGCACTGCTGGTGTAGAGGCTCTGTTGACAGGTGAAGAAAGTTCATGAGGATGAGGCTATCTCTAACCTTTCAATAAAATCCTGATTAGACACTGGAGCTAAGGTATCTAATTATGCCCTGCTAGAGCCATTTTCACATGATCTTTTTTTCTTTAGCCTTAAAAAAGTGACAAGCCACAAAACAGTTGAGTTAGAACCTTAGTAAACTGTGAAAGTTAAGTAAGAAATGTCTTCTGGTTTTTCTGGCCTTCAATGGTTTTGTTTAATGGGAATTATACTGGTTCACCCACATTGGTATGGTTCTGAACTCTGCTTTATCTCTTACTGGTGATGTCTTGAAAAATGATGCGACCTCTCTGACCTGCATTTATTCCATCTATGAATTGGAGATAATAACTGCTTCTTTGGGCATGATATAATATTTGGGGTACTCAGCATGTACCTTGATGTCCTTTTCCCTTCTTCCCTTGTGTTTGATGGAGCTTTAATTTGATTGCATTTTCTTTTGATCTTAATAGTTATAGCATTCCCAAGTACTGCAGTGTTGCCATTGGCTTTTCTAGGTAAGAACCAGCATGAATAGAGCTTAGGGGAAAGTAAGGCCTTAATGATAGCAGGATTCAGAGCCCTGGAAGTGGCTGCAGTTCAGAACCTTCAGAACAAGTGGATCTTTTTCATATACTTAGTACAGGATCTACAGGGTCTCACTACACAGATTGGACTTGTAGTTTTCAGCCTCCCTTGGATGAATTCCATTCCTTTCACTGGGATTACAGAGAGCAAGTGGATCTTTATGGAATTTCCAGGGTACTAGACTCAGGATCTTATGTATTCAATGGAAGATGGCATGTAATAAGAATAAAAAAGTATCTAAGAAATATATCCTTTGCCAGAGATATAGCTCAGTGGCACAAGAGCCTGCCTGGCAAGTGCAAGGTCCTGAGTTTGATTCCCAATAAAAACAAAGTAATGTGTCCTTCAAACAACACTTTATCCAAGCCAAAGTTGCACCTATGTGGTATGGCATTAATTTATTAACTCATTAAGCCATTCAGTCATTCATGTCTCACTTAGATTATTTTGTGCACTAGGTGCCATGTCAGTTCTTACTTTAAAGAGGTCGTGGTAGAGTAGTGGAAGACAATTATAATACCTTGTGGCAGGTATCTCTACTGAACTAAAATGAAGACAAAGCTTTTTTAAACTAAATCTCTTGTAGCTCTGAAAGTAGCTCTCTCATATTATTTTCAGTCCTTACTTGCAATTGGCTCTTCTTTTCTTGTAGATGAAATAAAATACCCTGACAGAGATAGCATACTCTGGCCTCACTTGAAACTTAAGATCCCTGGGTTTCCCCTACTGGAATCTGAGTCATGATAAGTGTAACTGCAGTGTCACTTACAGAAGAGAAAATTCCTTTCTATGGGTTTTCATCCTTTAATCACCCCTGGCTTGAGAAGACATGGCTTCAGTGCCGTTTAACTAGCAGAAACTTAGATAACTTTGTTGGACATAGGAGATTTCTCAAGAGGAAGGATTTAGACAATACTGGGTCAAAACTCAACTGTGGAATATTCTTAGAGCTAAATATTATGCACTTCAAAATTAGAAGTTCTCAAGTTTCCAAGGTAGCCTAGGATGAAGAGCCAGTCTTTTCCCAAGGTCTAATCTCCTCTGCTAGTCTCAAATTTTCAAAATCAACAAAGAAGCAGAAGATCTTATAATTTACGGGAGAGTGCAATGCATTTCTCTTGGTGATGATAGAGGATGTATTGGAGATACAGCTTAGGGCAACAGCGACAGCAACAGAAAAGCTGGTGAGGGATTATTGAATGTCTTTTTTGACAATTAGGTGCCCAGAAAGGAAGGAGAAGACTCCTGACCCTCTTAGACAAAAATCTGTGTCTGTACCTCATTTCAGAGTTAACATTTCTGTGGCTTTGAAGAGACCAAAGGCTATGTAATCTGTAGGAACAGGAGAAGATCCATCCCACTCATGCATCATTTATTCTCACTTACAAACTGTTACTGAGTGGATATTGTATGACAGGAAGATTCTAGATATCCGTTCTAGTGGAGACATGGCTCGAAAGCACTACCTCAGAGAAATAAAACTGAAACTGTGCACAAGGCACAAAACATGGGTACAAGAAAGGCAATACGTAGTCAATTCTCCATATGTGTTCAGTCTCTGCACCCATGGTGTCAACAATGACAATAAAAATACATATCTAAGGTCTGAAAGTCAATCTTCAGCTTTGTTCAAGTGGTTTAGCCAGCTTTCAATGGAATTCTTAGTTTCCTTGCTGTTTGAATCTGTTTTTTGCATTCCAATCCTTTCGTTTCCTCATTTTTCTATGCTTCTCAATTTTTTAATCTATGCTTCTTTAGAAGTGCTGAGTAATTCTTTCATGATTGTTGTCATTTTTTTTTTTTTTTTTACCTGAGAGATTAATCCTGACCTGTGTTCCTGTTTAGCTTGATAGAGTTGTTTCTTTACTTCAGTTGGTATCATTTCAGACATTTCAGGTGTGTGACTTCCAAATTATTTTATGTCCTTGTTTCCTAGACTTATTCTGGGTGGGCTGGAGATCTGAGATTGCTTTTTGTTCCTTTGTTTTTGACACTTTCAAAGCTTCTGAAGTTTATCAGGACTTGCCACCCTTGAAAGTGAAAGAAAGAACTCAAAGGGAAGAAACAACTTTGATGAGGGAAAGGAGGAACTAAGGAAGGGAAACACACACACACACACACACTCACTCACACACACAATACTTTGGATAACTGCTGCTAATTTCTATTGGCTTATTCAAAGGAATAGTTAATGCTTAATTTCTTTTTAATTTTTTGACTAATTTTGCGTGCTGCTAATCTGAACAACTAACTTGAAGATGACGAAATGCAACATAACAACCATTGTTGAATTCCTATCATCTTGTTTAATGAAATTCCGAATTGTTTCTAATGGTTTTTGGTGATTTTTATTCTCTTTAAAAAATAAACATAAGAATAAAAAACATAACTGCATTGAAAACAATGCACTACAAGTATTGATATAGCATGTATACTGTATGACGTAAGAGAGTAGAGATGATGTAACGTGCACAAGAGATACGGCAGGCTATAGGAAAATGCTATGCTATCTTTTATAAGCACTAAAGATTTTAGTATTGATGGGGTCCTGGGGCCAATGCCTTATGGATACTGGCGATGACTGCAAGCAGGAGCCAGCAGGCTCTGCCACGCAGGGGCACTGAGGAAGCTGATGTCTGCTGTCATTCAGCAGACTGTGTCTACTGTGATAATGATATGTGATTAATTACACACAGAGACCATATGCATAATCCCTTGCTTGCTAATTGCAATTAGTTGTAGGAGCAATGAACATAATGCTCTTGGTGAATGTCAGGGCATTTCACTGGATTCCCCTTGGTTCTCTGTGAAGCCACAATTAACTTCACTAATTATTCCCTTCACGTGTGCTTCACTTAATGAAGAACCAAACTAATGAATGTTGATCCTTTAATTTTTTTTCTAAAAGCCATCTTGGCTGCCATCCAATTAATGCCAGTGAAGGCTCTGTAGACAAAATAGTGGATAGCAAATCTGCCCAAGGGGATGGGGAGAGAAAGGAAGCTTCAGTTCAAAACTATCTTCATACTGCCTCTAGGGAGAAAAAGGCTGTCTGGGCTGGCAGTGAGCCACGGGGCACTTTTAGTTGGATAAGCTGTGGAGTTTTTTGTATCTGGTCTTAGCAGCAACAAATAGTGGAGCTGTCACACTAGAGGTGTGTGCTTAGGACGAGGTTAGGAAGCCAGTCCACCACAAATGAATAAAACCCTTGCTCTGACACCAGCAGTTGACAGAACTGAGTGGTATGCTTTCTGCTCCCTTAAAAATTATGTCAACTCGGGGCTGGGGAGATATCTCAGTAGAATAAGTGCCTGCCTGGAAAGCACAGGGTCCTGAGTTCAATCCCTGGTCCTGCAAAAAAAAAAAAAAAAAAATTATGTCGACTCATGCCTTTTCTTTCTTACACACTTCTGGCTTTTCTCAAGACCTCTGTGGATCTCCAATTCCCACCCTTGCCTGTGTGTGTAGGGGACAATCTGAATGTGCATGACTGACTTTGAGTTCCTAAGTCCATGAATCTTGCCTTTTCCCTGTTATTGATTTGACGTGAAACTTGGCGACTCCTTTGACTTATGCACATCAGCACATGTGTGCGCACACATACATACCCCAAAGCACTCACAAGGATGAGAATATTGGCAGGGGTTAGCTTTTTAATCACATCACCCTGAAGAAGGCCAAGTGGAAAAGCTGGAATTCTCTTCTTAAGCCACCATTCAAGCACCTCACTACATGGGATTTTTCACTCAGCTAGTCTCTCTGGGTCTCCCTTGTGAGGGACAACACATGTCTCGATTTATCTTCTGCAGAGAAATTTAATAATGCTTCTGGGAAAGCTTGGGGATTCTCAGCTTCAATTGTAATCACAAAATTCTTACCCCAATGACTAAGAGGGGGAATGAGACAAGACAGAATTTTCTCTTTAACCGAAATTCTCCGGCCAGTTGCTGGGACAGGAGTTCAGTTCATCATCCTCAAGTGTATCTTAGTACTTGTCTCAGTTACTTCTCTCTCACTGCTAGGTCAAATACCCAACACTAAAAACAAAGGAAGGAAAGGTTTATTTAGCCCTCCACAGTTGCTGGAGGTTTCAGTCCATACTTGGCCAGCTCCAAGGCTGACTGGCACATGGCAGAGGGCAGCAGTTCATAGTGGTTGGAGGCAGCAAAACAGCAGAAGCAAAAGGGAGGAGTAATAGCAACAATAGCTACAGAGAGCAAGTCTGTCTTACTCTTAAGTTGCATTCAGGCTGTCTGCCCCAGGCTGGGTGTCATACTCACACACATAATCCCCGCAGTACACACATCCATAATTACAGTAGATCATGAGTTAATCACAAACTCTAGAAGCTACCCCAATGACTACATAAGGCTTGAGGGGGACAATTAGAGACAAACAACATTCTGCCCCTGGACCACCAAAGTCTCATACACATCCCTTTATGTAAAAGGTGTTTCAGTCCATGTCTAAGAGTTGACAAAGTCCTAACCACTTCACTATAGTTGAAAAGCTCAAGTCCCAAGTCTCTTCCAAGATCCAAGCCAACTCTTTGCTATGAGCCCCTGTATAAATGAAAACTTGAACACTTCTGACATTCAGTGGCACAAGTAAAACATTATCATTCCAAAAGGTACACACAGCAGGGGAATACAAAGCATTGTGACCAAAGCAAATCCAAAATCTGGTAGGGTAAACGTTAAGTCCTATAGTTACATATGGAACACCTAAATCAACCTGTGGCAAATTGTGAAGTCCATGTGGTTCCGTACCTATGTCACTTCTGGTTGTTGTAGCTCCCATGTTTTCTCTCTTAGGCCACTTTTGCTCACTCCTTGCTGTTTCCCTTAGGTGGTCCACATTCCTGGGGTTTCTAAACTGGGGTTTCTACTAAATAGGCTTCTCACTCACAGCTTCACATGCTGCCTTCACAGTAGCACACTGCCTGATCTTCCAGGCCTTCTTCTAAAATCTAGGCAGAAGGTTTCTTATCCTCAGAACACTAGCATTCTGAATGTACCTAAAACTAATGCCACATGGATGATGCCAAGGTGTGCTGCCAGCTGGATCAGTAGCCAGATTTCCTTCATTTTTGACTGTAGGAGTCAAGTGCCTGATCCTGAGTGTTCAGATCATGATTCCAAGGAAAAAATTCTCTATGCCAGCACCATTCTGGAACCTGGTGTGGCTGCCACAGTCATTCTGGAACATGGGGCTCTGCAGCTTTCCCCTCAAGACAAAGTCCCTCACTTTGCAATTCTGAGGCTGCAAAGAGTGGAGACCTTCCACCTCCAATGATGCCCTCAGGCCTTCCTTTCCCTTCTCTTGTTACTTCCTGGCAATAGCAATCCTCTCAGCTCTATCTTTGCAGTCCACAGCTTTATTGGAGATTCTTTTCTGGCCAAACTCACAACATTTTTAATCATCCTGTTAGCCTCTTTGCTTTTGATTTTCAACATAAATCTGACTAAAAGCTCCCAACAATGGCCGTGCCACTGCTTCAATATTTGGCTGCTTTGAAATTTGTTTTGCCAGATTAACCAATCCATCATGCTTAAACTCAGTCTCAGGCAAAGTCTCTGGACACAAATGCAGACAAACTTTCTGCCAAGCAAAACACACATCATCTGGAGTCCAACAACCAACGCAGTCCATCTTGCCAGCATGATTATCCCCAGCCTGTTCTTGATAGGCAGGATTTCTATCAGCCTTCTGGTCTTCTGAGCTCCTACCAGAATCTCCAAAACAGAACAGCTGAAGCTGTTCCAGCACTACTTCTCTATCACTCCTGGGACAAATACCCTACACTCAAAATGAAGAAAAGTTTATTTAGCTCACAGTTACTGGAGGTTTCAGTTCATACTCACCTGGCCCCAAGGCTGAGTGGCACATGGCAGAGGACAGCAGTTCATGGAGATGGAAGGTAGCAAAACAGCAAGAGCAAGAGGGAGGAGTAATAGCGACAATGGCTACAGAGAGCAAGTCTTGTCTTACCCTTAAGTTGCATTCAGGCTATCTGCCTCAGGCTGGGTGTCATACTCATACCTATAGTCCCAGCAGCACTCACATCCATAATCTTAGTGGCTCATGAGTTAATCACAAACTCTAGAAGTCCACCTCACGACTGTGTGAGGCTTTAAGGGGACAACTAGACACAAACCATAACACTAAATTTAGTCTCTACTGCCCCTGTGAGCTTTTCCACCTCACATGGTGAGTAGCTGTCACATTCTGAGCCAGACAGGGTGGTCATGGTTTATGGGAACATCCTACAGAGCAGGAAACTGAGCCTTGGGGTGATGTCTACTCAAGGGGGAAGATGTGGTTCTTACAAACATCCTTTCTGCTTTGTGGAGGTGCATGGAGGGTCAGGACATAAGGCCCATCTCACTTGAGCTCTTCCTCTCCTTTGCTGCCTTCCCAATCCAGTTTGCCTTAAGGCAGTGCTCCAAGGTAGATGAAGCAATGTGAGAGAAGATACTTTGTATTGACCTGTTTGAAGTTTTTCTCGATACTATGGAATTTTATACCACATGCTTCTTTATTGAGTTAAATCTTGAAAACGGCCTACATGTCCATCAACAGATGAATGGATAAAGAAAATGCAACATTTACATACAATGGAATAGTACTTGTTGTAGTTTGGGGTTTTGCAAGGGGAAATTATATCATATAGGACACTTAATTATAAGATTATTTTATAATAATCACCCAAAGAATCATATACAAAAAGAGTGTAAGAAATGTGTCCACACACTATAGATCAAAGAGTCTAGCTGAGAGCTTGAATCCCATGGTGATGTCCTGCATGTGTCCAGCTGAAGATGTAGAGCTCATAACAATGCTCCCCATAAGCCCACCTGGAGACCAAGAGACCACAACAGTGTTTCATGCAGTCCTGTTTCATGGATCTGCACTGGGATGGCCCAAAGGTGGAGGCTAGGAAGTATGCACCAGTGGGAGGAAGCATCTGTGCTAGAAGGCTGAGGGATGTGAACTAGAGCCAGGAAACAACACGCAAAGTAAGAACTTGAGCTCCTTTGCAAAGTAAACACAACCATCTTCAGGGACAGTGAGGTCCTGAGCTCCTCCAACGATGAGAACAGCTGAGCTCCCATCAGGAAATCCAAAGCAGCAAAGACTGAACAGTATGTCTTCACCAGGTGCCTGAGCAAGGCATCATCTTCCCCTCTGGAGCTAGGAAACAATGTTCAATATGAGGACCAGAGCTCTCCCACCACTGTATTCAGCAACAACAAGGTCCCAAGTTTCAACAATGAGAACAGCTGAGTTTATCAGGAAAGCCAGCATGACAAGCTCCTCCAGGAAGACCAACAGCTCCCTACAGCTTCCAGAAGCTTCTCTTCTCTAGTTCTGCCTCTTACGCTGCTGACAACAATCCTTGGGTGTCCCCCACCCCCTGTACTGGTTCAGTTCAGTCGAGTCTTACAAGTTGACCACCAACTGTCAATCCACCACTCCACCCTGCCATAAAGAAACATTAACTTGAGTTATTTGTAGGAAAATAAATGCACCTTGAGGCTGCAGTGTTAAATGAAATTAATCAGATCCACAAGCTTAAATGTCACATCAATTCTTTTATGTAAGAACCTCAAAGTATGACTAGTGATCAAAAGAAACATAGAAAATAGTGAGAGAAAGTTCTTTCTCAAAGGGAAAAGGGAACAAGAATAGAGAAATGAAGGGAGAAGGGAATGCAGATGCAAAAGGGAATTAAAGTGCGTCACGAACACGTGCCAATGCCTCCCAAGGAAACATTGTGCACAGCACACACGTGATGAAGGGGGAGGCCTATGCATGTCACATCCTTTGCCTCTGTGCACTAAATGCCATTTAAATGTTCTGCCCAACTCATAGTTGTGACAATCTGAGATGTCTTCAGACTTTGCCAAATGTTGCTCTAGTTACGAACCAGTGGGTTGCATGTCCTTGTGACAATAGTTTCTTATCTTTATGTGGACAGTTAATTATGTCTGACCTCTCCAAAGAAATGTGACAACTGTGTACTACATATAAAAAAGTGTTTGGACTTTTATTTCCTTTTGTCTGGAAAGAGGTCATGGCTTCCTTGATAGTGGGACAGGAAAAGAGATATGTTTCACTGGCTCTCTCACAGCGTAATTTCTTCTGATGGGGGTTGCTGCTGATAGCTTTGGGGTATTTTAAGCCATTGTCCTAGGCCATGCCAAGAGCTCTGAGTCACACTGGTTGGGGAAAAAGATGGAGCATTTGAACAGCTTGACACTGTGAGGCGTAAATCGTTGGGAGAGACGAATGTGAGCTGGAGAGATTTACAAACGTGGCAGACGGTAATCCTGGTATTTTGTGATAATTGTTTTTCTCCGGCAGGAGACCTCCT
>PVKN010036109.1:0-11497 GCA_004027915.1 Capromys pilorides | reverse complement strand
CAGGATGGCAAAGACGAGGACAAGCATTGGCGAGGTGGTGGAGATTTTAGAGCCCTCCACACTGCTGGGAGCATGAAATAGAGCAGCCATTTTTGAAATTCAGCAGTTTCTTTTTCTCTTTTCTTTTTTTGTACTGGGAATTAAACTCAGGACCTTGCGTTCATCAGGCAGGCGCTATATGGCTCAGCTATATCACCAGGACCCCTTAGTAGTTTCTTAAAACTCTAAATATTCAGACACTGGGGCTGGGGAGATAGCTCAGTAGACTGAGCGCTTGCCTGGCAAATGGAAGGTCCTGAGTTCAATCCCCAGTCCCATCTAAATAAATAAATAAATAAATAAATATTCAGACACTTATAGAGAAAAGATGTGGAGTATGGTAGTATACACCTGTAATCCTAGTACTTGGGAGGCTGAGGCAGAAGGAGTACTGTGAGTTCAAAGCCAGCCTGGGCTGCACAGTGAGTTCAAGTCCAGCCTGAACTGCATAATGAGATCTTGTCTCAAAAGGACCAGAGAGAGAGAGAGAGAGAAAGAGAGAGAGAGAACTGGGACACAATTATAAGACCAAATTAACATATTTTTGGTGCAGAGAAGGGTAGCAAGGCATAGAAAACCCATTCAGTGAAGAAGTAGTAGAAAACTCCCCAAGTCTAAGGAAAGCTATGGACACTCAGGTACAAGAGCCATTTGTGGCCAGAAAAACAAAAACAAAAAACTCCCCACATCCTATGGCAGCTCAAAGCCAAGAATACAGAAAAAAGGGAAGCCGGGAATGGTGATATACGCCTGTAATCCCAGCACTTGGGACGCTGAAGCAGGAAGATCAGTGTGAGTTTGAGACCAGCCTGGGCTACAAAAGTGAGCTCAAGTCCAGCCTGAACTGTATAGCGATACCAAAAAACAAAAAGAAAAAAGAATGCTGAAACCAGCAAGGGAGAAACATGAAGCCACTTGGCAAGCCAATCTGTAAGGTAACTGCAGGTTTATCTAGAGCCCAGGAGGGCACAAAACAATGTATTTACACCCGGAAAGAAAATAACTGCCTACTGAGGTCACTGCGTCCAGCAAAGCTTCCCTTCACAATCACAGGAGAAGTAGAGACATTCCAAGGCAGGCCTCAGCCAGCGCAATCTGTGACCAGCAAGTCAGTGTTGCAAAAGATACGCCAAGGAATCCTGTGTACAGAAAAGGAAGGATAGATAAGCAGAAGCAGGGAAAAATGAGACATTAGAAAACCAGAGTTGGGCGTGGTGGCGCACGCCTTGATCCCAGCACTTGGGAGGCTGAGGCAGGATTGCCGTGAGTTTGAGACCAGCCTGGGCTACAAATGATTTTGAAGTCCGCCTGAACTACATAGCGAGACCCTGTCTCAAAAAGACAAAAAAAAGAGAAAGGAAACCCAACAGAATGATAGGAATCAGTGTAGCCTTTCATATGATGATGCTAAATGTAAATGGCTTTAATTCTCCAACTAAAAGACATGGACTGGAAGACTAGATAAAAAACAAACAAACAAGACCCTTGTAATCCCAGCACCTGGGAGGCCGAGGCAGGAGGACTGCTATGAGTTTGAGGTCAGCCTGGGCTACAAAGTGAATTCAATGCCAGCCTGAACTATATAGTGAAACCCTGTCTGAAAAAGAAAAACAAAACAAAAACCAAAAAACAAGACCCTTCCAGCAGAAGTGGTACACACCTGTAATCCCTGAACTCCAGAGACGGAGGTAGAAGGGTCACCACAAATTTCAGGCCAGCCCGGGTTACATTTTTTTTTTTTTAATTAATTTATTTATTTGTTTGCTTGTTGTGTTTGTTTGTTTCTTTATTTATTTATTTTGTGGCTGGCTCAGCCTGCCCTGGTGGTGGGGCTGGCGCAGCATATGGTGCCGGGGATCGAACCGCAGTCCTTGCAGTTGCCTGAGCTTTCCTAAACAGGCGCTTTAGACGACTGAACCATCTCGCCGGCTCCCCGGGTTACATTTGAAGTCAGTCCGTACTACATAGTGAGAGCCTGTGTGGAGGTGGGGGAGGAAAAAAGAGATCCTTTCTGGACGTTCTAGATAAAAGTGTCAAGCGACCAAGCATTTGAGTTGTCCACTACATGCTTCCAGAGGAACGCTGTCTCTACTTTCCACGAAAGGACTGCAAGATATTCCCTTAAATCCAAGAGATAATTTATCCAACTGCAAGCCGGCATCCTCCCCAGCTCCATGCGTGCACACCAGAAACCTCCAGTTTAACTAGCTGAGTTTGTATCTGCGTAGCCCGGAGGATTATTCCCATTACAGATAGTGAACCCAGAGTGAGGTAAGGGCCAGGTTTGGCGGTACATGCCCCAAATTCTAACATTTAGGAGGCTGAGGCAGCAGGATTGCTTCACATTCAGCCTGGGCTACCTCGTGAGAGCCTGTTTAAGAGAAAGAGAAAGAGGTAAGGACCTAAAGAATGTCAAGGATTCTGTTTTTCCAAAACAAAATCTCTGCTGTCTGTTTACTGTTCATTCCCCTCTGCAAACTAAGCAACCCTTCTCCAAAAGCCATACCAGGAAAAGCCAGTTGCAAAAAGATCAGCCATGGCCTCCGATCAAGAAGGATTTGTGGGTATGGAGTAAGACCACCTGCAGAGGAGCCGGGAGTGATGGTGCACGCCTGTGATTCCAGCACTTGGGAGGCTGAGGCAGGAGGGTCAGTGTGAGTTTGAGACCAGCCTGGGTTACAAAGTGAGCTCAAGGCCAGCCTGAACTGTATGGTGAGACCCTGTCTCAAAAAAGACCAAAAAAAAAATCCTGCAAAGGAGAAAATGGCTTTGACACCTGACAGTGACCCTCAGGATGGCTCGCAGCTCCTGGAAGACGCCGGTGAGTGAGTGTGTGCGCTTCGCCCCATGGCAACCGGCGGGGTTTCTAGGTTGTACACAAATAGACATAGTCAGAAAAGGGGGTAAAAAGCCAGGAGAGCACACAGCTGTGGCCTCAGCCGGCAGTTTCTCAAGCGCTTCTAAATTAAATACTAACAGTCCAGAGTATAGAAACCCAATGTAAAATGTTCCAGGCGAAGTAAGAATGGTTCCAAGAAGCGCACACCAGCACAAGGCATAAAAACCAGATGCAATAATGTAGAAATATTGCCAGGCGTGGTGGCGCAGGCCTATAATCCCAGCACTCGGGAGGCTGAAGAGGAGGATCAGTGGGAGTTCAAGTCTGCATAGTGAGTTCAAGGCCAGCCTGGACTACACAGTGAGACCCTGTCCCAAAAAGGGAGAGATGGAGAAGAAGTTAAATGTACTTTGTGTGGCCCTGGATTCCATTCCCAGCACCATAAAAAGAAAACAAGTATAAATGAACCTATGGGCTGGGTGTGACAGCACATGCCTGTAATCCCAGCACTTGGGAGGCTGAGGCAGGAGGATCAGTGTGAGTTTGAGACCAGCCTGGGCTACAAAAGTGAGCTCAAGGCCAGCCTGAACTGCATAATGAGACCCTGTCTCAAAAAGATGAAATAAATAAATAAACCCATGAGGGCAGGCCAGATAGCTCAGCAGACTAAAGCAACTGCTTAGGCAGGGCACAGACCAGGATTCTATCCTCGGCGTGCCGTGCCTGGCCTCCCCAGGGGTACTCTAAGGTGGCAATTGAGATTGGGTATGGCGCACACACCTGTAATCCCAGTGCTTGGGAGGCTGAAAACAGGAGGATCGCTACGAGTCTAATCTGCATAGTGAGACCCTCTCCTAAATACATTTTTTAAAAAATTTTTTTAAATATGTCTCGGCAATTCCACGCCTGGCCATCTGCCAAAGAGACAGGCCAACATTTGGGCTCCAATGCTCACAGAACTATTCATAGCAGCCAGAGTGGAAAGAATTCTCACCATCGGTCATGCACTGCAGAGGGGAAGGAAGACATGGCCTGTCCACTCAGATGATGGAATACTATTTAGTCATGAAGAGGAAATGCTGATTCGTGCTACAACAGGCATGCACCTCAAAAACAGTGTCCAGAAAAGACCAACGGGTAGAGACGGGAAGGTGCTTTGCGATCTCCAGGGACCAGACCTAGGTAACCGGGATAAAGCAAATGCTGGGAACCTTGGCGACAACCTAACTTAGGATGTGGGGGCAACTGCACAACTCTGAGTTTGCCCAAAGGGCCGAGTCACCTGCTGGAATCTAGCCGTGACTCAGTAAAGCTGCTCCTACAGCCACCCGGTCTCCAGCGCCTGTGGGCAGGGCACGGGCGTCTCGTTCTGTTTGCCAAGCGTCCTCGGCACCCACTCGAGGTCCACGGTGAGCACGAGCCAAAGCCATGCAGGAATGGAGTCTACGTAGGACGTTCAAAAGCCGCCGGCCGCACTGGTGCACACGGGTGAGCCCAGAAATCTGGGGGGCTGAGGCAGGATGGCCAGTGTAGGCTCCACGGGGCAATCTCGTGACTTTATGACACTGGTAATGGTAGCTCTCCCACAGGCCGCAGGGAACCTTGCGGTCATTGCTGCCTTCAAGGTCTGACCCCCTGTCACACGTCTGCCCCCTGCTGGGCAGCTGAGACTCGCTCTGCAGCCGGGCTTACCCTTCAGCCCCTCCCCACGCTCATCCTCCTCCAAGGACGTTGATTGCGTCACTGTACTCCTCAAGAACACTCAATGGCGCCCTAGTACCTGTAGAACTGCTCCTAATTCTTCGGTCAGGAGCTCTAAACCCTTTCCAACCGGCTCTGGAATTCTTCCCAGATATTCCCCAGCAGCTGCCATGCATCCTTTATGGCGCTACTCAGGTGCTCCAAGGACCGGCTGCATCCAGAGGGCGCTCCATGGCCTGCCCCGCACTGCTCCAGGCTGTGGGGGCGCAGAGCTCCGCGACGCTACTCCAGCGCGGAGCCTGCGGCCAGTCTTTCACTGCCACTTGGACCTTGTGCGCGACATCTGTAAACCTCTGAGGTCTTAAAACAAAAGCTTTCCCCAGCTGTTCACAAAAGCTGTTTGGCACAGCTTTTTGTTTAGTTTTGTTTTTCAAACAGGGTGTCCCTGTGTAGCCCAGGCTGGCCTCGAACTCTCAGCGAGTCTTCCTGCCTCAGCCTCCTGAGTCCTGGGATCACAGGCGAGCACTACCATGCCTGGCTGGTGTTGCACTTTCGCGGTCACCACCTTCCCTTCCTCTCCTGGCTGTGGGATGGGTGGGCCACGTGACATCTCCATGGGACAGAGGAGGAAGCTGAGCTCAGAGAGGGCTCAGCGAGTTGCGCGGGGTCACACAGCCTCCTCAGGCTGCAGCGCGGGCTCGGGGTGATCTCTCCTGACGCCTACTTCTGTCCGTGAGCCACGGCTCCCCAAGCTTTCCCTGTGCAACGGCTAACTCCCCTAACTTATGTGGTGAGTGGATGTCCTCTATGTTGTTCAGTGTGACCTCTGATATCGCCTTCCGGATGTTGTGTCCCCACCTGCCCCGTGAGGAAGCAGCACCATGCCCAAGAGACAGGCGTCGGGGGTGGCAGGCACTGTGTCCAGAGCAGCCTTCCCCGTGTCTGCCCCGTCCCTGTGTGCTTCTTCCCAGCGAAGGGCTGAGTTTGTTGTTTTTGGTACCAGAGATTGAATGTGGGGCCTATGCCCTGAGCTCTATCCCCAGCATCATTTTTTTTAAAAATTTGAGACAAGGTCTCACTCAATTGCTACATTGCCCAGAGCGGGCCTGAGCTTGTGACCCTCCTGCCTCAGCCTCCCGGAGGGCAGGGATCAATCACAGGTGAGCGCCACCATGCCCGGCAGGGAGGACAGAATTTGGCTGCCGAGGTTCCCTGCCCTCCTGTGAGCTCCAGACAGGAGGAGGCGACTCCTCCTGGTTTTGTGTTTTAACTTAGCTCTGAAAGGCTTTGTGGGAAATGTTACTTGTAAGTCAGTGACTTCTCTCCAGCGCCAGGCAGGTGGGTGGGCGATGTCCGAGTCTTCATCTCCTTGGTGCTGTCCCGGGGCCCGCACCACAGACTGGCGTGGCAGAGCCGGCGGAAAGACTTTTACAATTAAATAATAATTTCCAAGGTGGAGGCATAGGGCTAAAACAGTCTCCTGCTGGGCCCCCCAAGCTGCCATTTCCCTAGGCGCCCTGCTCCAAGGTCGGCTGTGGATGCCCACGCCACCGTGGCCTCTGCTGCCGAGAGAGCCGTCCCAGCTGGATGTGCTCCTCGGAAAGGCAGCTTGGCAGCGGACAGGCAGTGCGGGGCGGGTGGCAGAGGGGACGGCCTGGAGGGGTCCCTGCTGCAGAGGGGAAGAGGGCGGCCCGGCACGGCGAGCAGTAGGGCTGAGCCCAGGCCTGTGCGGGCTGACAGGGCCACCGAGTCCACTGCTACCAGGTGGCCACTTGCTCAGCGACTCGTCCCTGGAGCCCCCAACTGGGCCCCGAGGATGCAGGGGGCAAAGCCACTCCCCACCTTGCTGGTAACAGAGCCCAGGGTTTTGTTGTAATTTTCGTTTTATGTGTTTTTTGAGACAGGGTCCCACTACGTAGTGCAATGCTGGTCTGGACTTCAGCCTAAGGAGACCTCTAACTCTCAGCTCTCCACCTGCCTCAGCCTCCTGAACGCTGGGATTCAGGGGGTGTGCCACCACTAACGGGGTGATATTTGTTTTTCTGTACTGGGATGGAACCCAAGGCCTCTGCATGGAGCTATATTCCCGGCTCCTTTTTTTTTTTTTTTTAACTTTTATTTAGGGGCCGGCGAGATGGCTCAGTGGTCTAGAGCACCTGCTTAGGCAACCGCAAGGACCACGGTTCAATCCCTCGGCACCACATGTGCTGCACCAGCCCCCATCCCCAGGGCAGCCTGAGCCGGCCATAATTAAATAAATAATACTTTTTTTAAAAAAACTTTATTTATTTATATATGTATGTTATGGCCAGCTCAGTCTGCCCTGGAGATGGGGTTGGCGCAGCATGTGGTGCCAGGGATTGAACCATGGTCCCTGCGGTTGCCTAAGCTTGCCTAAGCAGGTGCTTGAGATCACTGAGCTATCTCACCGGCCTCCAGCTCTTTTTTTTAATTTTTCTTTCCTTTTCTTTAATTTTGAAACAGGGCCTCACCAAGTTGCCCAGACCTGGCTTAAAATTTGTGATCCTCAGGCTGGGGAGATAGCTCAGCAGTCTAAGTGCCTGCCTGGCAAGCACAAAGACCCTGATTCAATCCTTGATAATGCTGTGCCGGCCAATGAAACCAGACATGGTGGTGCACGCCTGTGACCCCAGCACTAGGAAGGCTCAGACAAGAGGATCATGACAAATTCAAGCTGCATAGCGAGAGCTTGTACCACATAAATAAATCAAAGATTTGTTTTAAAAAAAATAAAAACTTCGGGCCAGCGAGATGGTTCAGTGGTCTAAAGCGCCTGCTTGGGAGGGCTCAGGCAACTGCGGGGACTGCAGTTCGATCCCCGGCACCACATGCTGCACCAGCGCCACCACCAGGGCGGGCTGAGCCAGCCACAAAATGAATAAATAAAGAAACAAACAAACACAACAAGCAAACAAACAAATAAATAAATAAAAACTTTTTTAAAAAATAAATAATAAATAAATAATAAATAAATAAATAGTCTTACCTCAGCCTGCCAGAATGCTGGGGTAATGGATTGTGCTACTACACCACCTCCTATTTTGCTTTTATTCTTGAGCTCTTTATTGGCTTTATCTTCTGTTCCAGAGTCAGGCAGTAGCTGATTTTCTAAAATAGAAATGTGTTCCCCAGAGAACACTGTTTTTAACTTTAAAGCATTTGAGATACCACGTGGTTGAGGTCAGAGCCAACCAGAAAAGCCAGAGAAGGGTCTCCTCATGTGAACACAGCCTCATAAGAGACAAGCAAAACAGGAGACCAAGTCGATGGCCCCAGCTGGCTCTGGGAGGGTCCCCCAGTATCCTGTTCGCCCCTGCCTGGGTGCCTGCCAGTCTCCCACAATGTGCAGGGTATGCAGCAGGACCGTGGAGGACACTGGTGTGAGGGCCAGGATGGTCACGTGGTAGAAAGTGAGGCAGCTGGGGACACGCCCATAATCCCAGCACTCCGAGAGGCTGAGGCCTCTCAGCTTTTGAGCTCAGCTTGGGCAATTTAAGGCATCCTTGTGTCAAAATAAAAAAATGAGAAGCCGGGTGTGGTGGCTCACACCTGTAATCCCAGCACTTGGGAGGCTGAGGCAGGAGGATCAGTGTGAGTTTGAGACCAGCCTGGGCTACAAAAGTGAGCTCAAGGCCAGCCTGAACTGCACAGCAAGACCCTGTCTCAAAAAGACAAAAAAAAAAAAAAAAAAAGAGAAAGGGCTGGGGATGACAAAAATAAAGAGGTTCCCCGAGACGAGGACTCAGGCCAAGGCTGGCAGGGGCCCAGGCAGAGGAGAACAGAGCAGGAGGCTGCCCGTGCACAGGGGCTGGGGCACCGTGGGAAGAAGCAATGGAAGACAAAATGTCCAGTGACAAAGATCACGGCTGACAAAAAGAGAGGACAGTAATTCCTGATGGTCCCCAAGAGGGCGACGGTAGAGTCCCAGGCCAGGCAATGAGCAGCGCCGTCTCGGGCTCACCCATTCCCAAAGCAACAGGCACGAACTCATCTATGGCACCATCGGTCACCATCGGTCAGGGAGAGAGGGCCACCTGCACAGCCAACCAGCTTCAGCAAGGGGACAGTGTCACCACATTGCTCCACCCTCCTCCTGCTCTCAAAGAGGAGACAGAGGACTTCAAACTGGTAATCCTGGCACTCGAAGGCTGAGGCAGGAGAGTGGCTACAAGTTTGAGGCCAGCCTGGCCTATGGAAGGAGTGCAAGGCCAGACCCCGTCTCTAAAACACCAAAATACAAAAGCCACCAGAAGCCACCAGGAGCCCAGATGACCCAGGGCCAAGAAGAAAGCCGGCCATGCCTGAGGGAGGCTGGGCCGACAGGGCGTGCACTAGCTAGCTCTTGGTATTTCTGGGCCCAGTGGCACAATTCGTCAACCCCTTTATTTTTAAGATAGAGCCTCCATCTGGAGCCAGGATGGCCTCAGACTCACAATCTAGGAGTCCGGCAGTGGTCCAGAGGGACCAGGGGACAGCGTAGGTCACAGCTGCACTAGAGCTAGGCATGAAGGCCAGCCCGACCCAGACAACCCACCCCACCTATAGCCATCATCGGCAGACAGGGCCCAACCCAACCACACTGGGATCCATGACACTTGGCCCCAATCGGACCAAACCACGGCTTCTGCCGCTTGCCGGCTGCTTCTCTAGCGTCCTGCCCTGCACTGAGGACCAGCTCCTTCACTGTGAGTGGGATGCTGCACACAGGCGCTGTGCGCAGGAGGGTGCAGGTGCACACGCAGTGTGATGGCCATACTGTCCACATGTGGGAGATCCAGGAAGAAATCCACCTCAAGCACATGCTCCACTCAATACTACAAAATAATACCTTAGGGCTGACAGCATAGCAAGACCAAAGGGGGAATCTGGCATGGTGGCGCATACCTCTAATCCCAGCACTCAGGAGGCTGAGGCAGGAGGATCACTGCAAGTTCAAGGCCAGCCTGGGCTACATGGCAAGACCCTGTCTCGAAAAACCAACCAATCTACCAAACAACCAACCAAACAGACAATTTAAGTATTGTGTCTTATTTTTAATTCAGTGCAAAATTTTAAAAATGCAAATACCTTACAACAAGCTGGCTCACAGGCTTAGCTGCTGCCCTCCATCAAGAATACACATTCTACATTTTTCTTTTGTCTTGTTTTTAGTACATGTATGTGCTGCTGAAGAGAAAATGTGTCTTTGTGGATTTTTGTAAGACAGAGTCTCACTATGCAGTACAGGGTAGCCCGTTGCTTACATGGCCCAGGATGGCCTCGAACTCGGAGCAACCCTCTTGCCTCAGCCGCCTCCATGGTGGGATTTCAGGCGTGCGCCACCACGCCTGCTTGTCTAATTCAGTCTGTCCTTTCAGCCCTGATGAAATAACACTCCTCGGCCTTCCAAACACAAGCGATTTTATGGTCCACACGGCCCAGGAGTGGGGAAGCGCTACACAAAGAGAAGTCCAAGATGGGCTGCGCGGGCGCACGGCAGGAAGCGCCCAGGCTGGTCCGGCTGCTTGCTCCAGCCAGTCACTCCTGGGGGCGGCCACTTCCAGATGTCGCTTCCAGTGGTCTGTTCCGGGAGTCACTTCCAGGTGGTGAGGCCAGCCCTACCGGCATCTCGAGAGCGGCCCCCTTTGGGCCCTGGCGTCTGGCCTGCACGACTTCTGAGCTCCCTCTCAGCGCCATCCCCCTGGGCCAGCTCTTCATCGTACCTGGAAACAGAGGTCTCCAGGGTCATCAGGAGCCCGTGCTGGGAGGTGGCAGCAAAGATATCAACAGGAAGTGGCCTGGCTGGGCCCTGGGTCCTGTCCCAACCACGGCCTGGCACAGGCGGCTTCTATAGCCCATGAAACACCCGAGGCCACGAAGGACTGAGGACACCTGGTGAAGGAGCTATTGTGGAGCCTTCCGCTAGGTGACATGGGACAGGCCACCAGCCAGCGTGGCAGTGACCACAAGGAGACCTAAGTGAGACAGCCCAGCAGCAGGGGGGCGAGGGTGCCACTCACGTCTCCTATTGCTTCACAGAGCACCCAACCCACTCAGCCAGGAGTGGGGGGTCAGCGGCGTGCCAGGAGGGGCCTGGGACAGGCACGGGACACTCACACTTCTCCCTGCCAGAGTCTGGTGGCCCTGGCTGGTGGTCATGGCACCAGAGAGGTCCCACTTTTCTCTGCCCTTCCGCTGTGCTAAGCTCTTTCCTGAGGTCCCTGAAGGGTGGTGGGTGTCACCCACACCTGGAACAGCTCCAGAGAACATGGCCCTTTCCCTGGGGGACTTCCCATCACCTCCGACTTAGCACTGGGGTACAGTGGCTTTGGGCTTCTGCCTCCCCCACGCCCCGGGCTCATACGAGCAGGAAGCTGGAGTTGTATGTTCGTTGGAGTTCGTGTGCCCCAGGTCACACTGGCACTGCTGCCCCCATTACCACCTCCTCTGGGAGTCACACAAGGCCAGCATTCTGCATCTGGCACCTCCAGGGTCTGTTGTAAAGTTTCTTTTCAAACCAGGTATGGTGGTGGTATACTCCTGTAGTCCCAGCACTGAGGAGGAGGCTGAGGCAGGAGGATCACCCAAAGCCAAGGGAAAACGGAAAAATGCTCCCCAGAGCCCTGGCTGTCCATCCCAGAAAGGCAGCCAGAAGAAAAAGGGCCATGCCAGGCTCCCCGAGGCCAGCTGCCTGCAGGGTGCCCGGGTCTGCGTGGCCGTGAGGCTGCAGAAGACGCTCAGGCACGTGGGCACCCCAAGTGCCCTGGGTGGGTCTCTGTCCCCCACTGAGGCTCCAGCTCCTCCCCTCCTGCTGGGGCTGCCCCCCCATCAGTGGCACTGGAGCCCACAGTGTCACCCCTGGGATAGGACAGCACAGCTCAGTGGATGCAGACTGGATCGGGCTGTTCTTCCTCTGCT
>PVKN010036108.1:0-11503 GCA_004027915.1 Capromys pilorides | reverse complement strand
ACAGTATGAAGGGACGCGTTTAGTTTTGTGAACAACTTGCACACTTGCATTCACGTATATACATAAAAACACATAGTAAGATGTTAATATAATTAATTTCAGGTCATAAAATTAGAAATAATACTTATTTTTAAAAGTTTTTGCTTATCTGCACTATTTTTTCTATAATCAACATATTTAGCCTTTATAATGAGAAGTCACTTTTCACTTTAGAAAAGAATAGGACATGACTGGCTGATGTCCGGTCTATAGCTAACAGTCCTTGTTCTTTGGGATCAATTGCTTCTTCTCCTCAACCATTCCACTCTTCCAACACTTTATGTCTCCCCATCTCTCCTAAAACCCTCCACATGCATTACTTAAGTAGTTCTATCAAGTCCTATTTGTGGTCTTCCACCATTGCCAGGATTTTCCAAGAAAGCCGCTTTTTGGGTAAGGCAAAGATGATAGGTATCTAGCAACACACTGTGTGTACACATGCGCACCCCTGTGTGTCACAGAGACCGTCTGAATACAAGCTCTGGTTATAAATAAATTGAGGACCTCGTGCTGTTGTTCCAACATTTCTCCATCTCTCCTCTCCACTTTATGGTACTTTGCCCATGATGACTTTTGATTTTCTTTTCTGAGGCTTTACTAAGTATGAGGTCCTGGATGAGGCATACTACATATCGCCTCACTGAACAATCACAGAAACAAGGTATGTATTCTCATTTTACATGTTGTTCATTCATCTGTGCATAGTACTTTGCTTAGCATATTATTTTCATGTTTATTATTTCATTTGATCCTGTGCTATTGACATATTAATAACACTATTTTACAAATGAGATACCAAAGACTCAGGGAAGCTAAACAATCAATAGAGCTAGGGTAAGAATCCAACTTTTTGTCTTACAAAACTCTAACTTGCCAGGCATGGTGGCACACACCTGTAATCCCAGCGCTTGGGAGGCTGAGGCAGGAGGATCAGTGTGAGTTTAAGACCAGCCTGGGCTACAAAACTGAGCTCAAGGCCAGCTTGAATTGCGTGGCGAGACCCTGTCTCAAAAAGAACAAATAAAATCAATCAATCAGTCAATCAATCTCTAACTCAATGATCTCCAGTCTTCTCTTCAGTGAGGCCTCTGTAGGCTGTTACAGCTGCAACAGCTAACACCAATAAGGAAGACTATTACAGGATCAAAGGCGGGCAAAGCAAGAGAATGAACAAACTCAAAGGGAACCAGGAATGAAAATATGACTCATCTCACCTAACATTCCCGCTCACAGGCAAAAGGCTGAACTCTGACAGGTTTCTTTCACATAGGAATGAACAGTTTAGAATGCTGCCTTCTATTAGTTCAGAAGCACCTTGCTTCTTCTGTAGTCAAATATGAACTGAAATTAATTACCCAAGAGCAGTTTAAAAATATCTACAACTTGTAGGGTTTCCTAAAATATTTAAAAATAGGAATTTTCATTTTTTCAGAAAAAAATGGCTGAGCATCCTGACTCCTTATCAATTTGGGAAATTTTTAGAAAAAGTTCAGTTACCTATGACACTTTATTTATTTATTTATTTTTGTATTTAGTACAGGGTCTACAGTGTCTCACTATGTAGATTGGACTCATAGTGATCCTCCTGTTTTCAGCCTCCCAAGTGCTGGGATTACAGCCGCACATTACCAAGCCCAGTCTCAACTGCCATCTCAGGATGCCCGGGGGGCAGGGCCAGCATGGCATGCCCAGAGATGGAACCCCTGACCCCTGCGTCTGCCTAAGCAGGCCCTTTAATCTGCTGAGCTACCTGGCCAGCCCTCCTATGACACTTTTTTTTTTTTTCTTGTCTTTTTGAGACAAGGTCTTGCTAAGCAGTTCAGGCAGGCCTTGAGCTCACTTTTGTAGCCCAGGCTGGTCTCGAACTCACACCAATCCTCCTGCCTCAGCCACCCAAGTGCTGGGATTACAGGTGTGTGTCACCACGCTCAGCTCCTCCTATGACACTTCTGATGCTACTTTTAATTTAATTTTATTGCTAGAGTTTTGATATATGTAATGAAAACATGCATCATAGGGAATTTTTATCTGCATATAATATATCCTAATTTTTCCTTTTTTCTCCATTCACCTTCCTTCAACTCTTCTTCCTCTATTTACACAAGTTTTTTTTTCCTTCCTATTCTCTTTTTCTTTTTCCTTTTTCCTCCTCTTGCCTCCTTCTTTGTCCCCATTGTCATCTGAGCACAGATGCTCTTAACTGTAGTTTGATTTAAGTTTTCCTTCCACTTACTCCTGCCTTACAGGACAAGTAAGTAGATCTCGATTCCACTGCCATCTGGAACCTCAGGTGCTTACCAGTACTCTTCCAACTGTGTTTCCCTTGTCGCCTCCCCTCCTCACACACATACTTATGACTTAGACCACATGGTTCTTATCTGTCAACAGCAAACCAAACCAAGCCTATACATGTTCTCTGAACATCTCGTTAATGACACCTTCTTTGTGATCAGAGCCTGGTGACACAGATGACTAGGTGGCCCAACGCTTCTTGCTCTCCTTTCACAGTGAAGGCTGGCTTAACAGAACGTGGCTGCAGGCAGAAACTATATTCTCCATCCTTTCACTGTATCAATGGGCCTTACCAGCAGCCCTCAGAGACAGAACGTGAATGGCCAGATGCCACTTCCAGACTGAGGAAATTAAAACCGGATGATCTTTTAGTTTTTGTTCTTTCTGGTCACTGGCTGGATAAATGATCTCAGAATAACCTGTAAGTCTCAAGATACTTCAGATGAAAGTGGTCTGGGTTCCTGAGGCATTGCTTATAAGATAGCAATGCCTGATTCAGACTATAAGATAAACATAAAATGTTTGTTGAGTGAAGTTACTGAGAAGTTGGGATCATTATTGTGGCTAGCTTGCCTTGATTAATACTGCACACACAGACCCAATAGTCTCCTCCATTAGTCCACTGGAATTACATGAGCTCAAGTCTGCTACGTTATTAGTGGGATGAAAGGTGCCACAGTGTCTCTGTGAAAATTTCATCACTAATTCATACCCACACGAACTGTTGAAGGCTACGGCAGAAAACACTAATTACCCATTATTACATAGTAGCTCCATCATTCTAACTCAGTTCTAGTTTTGTTGGGACCAACAATGCATTAGGCTAAATAAAACAACTACATTTGTCAACTTCTCTTGTAAATAGAAGTTAACACAGCTTTAAACAATAAAATATATAAACACATGAGCTGCTGAAAAAATTGCTCAGAAGGAAGGCAAGTTAGCTAGCATGCTTTTCTAGTTTCCATCAACTTCCTGTATTCCACACTGATTCAAAGTACAGTTTCAGGAGTCATCTCATCACCTGAGGTTGAAGAAACATAAGGGGATGGTAAAAACAGACTTAAGAACTTAAGCACCCATGACATCACTCCTAGACTTCCAACCACTAGAATTCTTATTAGAAGAGCATGTTAATCACCTTTCCCATCACTGAGAATGATACCTGACACCCACACTTTGAAGAAAGACAAGGTGAATTCAGCTAATGGGTTTAGGAGATTCAGTACATGGTTAGCAGGACTCCAGGCAGGGACATCCTGGTAGACCGATGTGATAGAGCAAATCTGCTTGGTTCATAGCATCTAAAAATCAGTGCTGGTAAGCAGTGCCAGAGAGGAATTTGAACGGAACATATATAGTACTCAAGGTCAAGCCTCCATGATCCATCCAGACACAATCAGGAGCACAATTTTCTAGGCATTTCTTAATCCAGTGAAGTTCACATATCAAGATTAATAATTACAACTCACCCCTTTTGATCTTCACAACCAAACATATCTCTTTAAGCCATAGTTAATTTCCAAGTGAAAAAAAATGCCAAGTTTATAATTCCATGGAATATGATACAACCAACCTGCATACAACCAGAAATGCAAGAAAGGCTGCTCAGTGTCTCAACAGTTCCAGCATTTTTCAAAGGTGTAAGTCTCTTTTAAAACCCAAGGCAAATTCTTAGCTGTGATCCTCTGTAAAAATCAAAACCAAGTTACATAACCCCAAAGTACAAGGCTACAGGGTAAACACTCCCACTCCAAAAGGAAAGAAAAGAACGAGAGCAAAGAAAGATGAAAATTCAGCAGGGCAAACATTAAAGCCTGTAGCTTCGTATCTGGCAGTCAGGACACACAGTGGTAAGAGGTCAGCTCCTCAGGGCTTGGGTGGCCCTGCCCCTATGACCTTGCCAACTGCAGCCCACATGGTCTTCCAGGCTGACCCCAACCATGACCTGCAGTTTTCCTTGGCAATGTCCCACATTCCTTGCATCTCTGCTACTGAGATCTCTCTCCTCTGCCTTTGGCTTCATTTTCATGATTTTAGACACTGTCCTCTCAGAGGCTCCTTGCCTAATCTTCAAGGCCTCCCTTTGCAATCTGGAGGGAGGCCCCTCTGACTCCATGACTTCTGCATTCTGCAGGCAGCAAATCGACCATCATATAGACCACACCAACAGCAGCAGGAGCAGCGGCAGCAGCCCTTGGTGAATCCTGGAGAAGCAATTCTCTGGAAGACCCTTCTTCTAGAGCAGGGACCCCAGGGACTTTCTTCTTAAACAAAAATTTTATACTTTGTGTCTCTAAGCCTGTGATGGATGGGGTCTTGCCAATTCTTGAGATGCCCTACATCGCTCTTTGTATCCCTGTGCCAACTACTAGGTTCTTTTAGGAACAGTGCTTATCTGTTTGGCATTAATCCTTCTTTATGTTCACCATCTGTCTGCAGAAAAGCTATCAGTACCCGTGCCATAGCCTGAACATCAAGTTGTCTTTACATTTTCTGTGCCAGATTAAAATCTACACTCCTTAATTTCAGTCCTGCAAAGTCTCCACGCATGGGAAAAATGAGGACAAGTTTTCTTCTGGAGCATAACATGTATGGCCTCCAGGGTAACTACCTGTGGAGTCCCTGCTCCCAAAGTAAGGCCCTGAACCTGGGCTTCATTGTCTGTATTCTGGTCTTCTGAGCTCCAGACAGAATCTATCATGAGACTCTGCTTCCTGCACTCTAAGGCTTTACCAGGTTGCATCAGCAAACCATCCCGAACGCCTCCTGGAAACCAGTTTCACAGAATTCTAAAGCACCTGACCAGACACAGTCACAGCAATGATCCTGCTTCGAGTACCGATTTTCTGTATCAGTCCCCTTTCCCACTGTTGGGCATGACACCTGATTACTGTAACTGAAAAGAAGCACTATATCACTGAAATCAGTTTCGGGAGACTCAATACAAGGTCAGCAATCTCCAAGGTAGAAGCGTCATAGCAGGAAGGTGAGGCAGGGAAAAGCAGCTCATGGCAGCTGGGAAGCAGAGTACGGATCCAGTGCCAGAGAGAAATGGGGAGAGACAATACAGTACTCAATGTCACACTTCCATGACCTACCCAGACATATGATCATGACTTATTAGTCTGCTAGGCATTTCTTAATCCAATGCAGTTATCATATCAGGATTAATAGTCACAGGGAGAAAAAGTAAGCCCCTAATTTGTTTCTACTACTGTATAGTTTGTTATTATTTGTAGCAGCTGAAAGCAATCCTGAAAGAGTCAGGTGTGACCCAAGACTCTGTAGCACACACCTTCCTGATGTCCTAGTCTCTCTGTCTCATTTCTTCATCTGCCCATTTTTAAATCTTCTCATCACAGAATTTCATTAGACAGCAGCAGTCACAGAATTTCTGAGTTCATGTGGTGACTTGAAGACAAAGAGCAGACTGGCCCTTTTCCTAGTCACTTAGTTTAGCTCCAAATTCTCCTTCTTTGAGAACATATGGCAATTTCCAGGTACCTTCTCCGATACTCTCAGACTGCTGTGTTGTCTCTGGGACAGACAACTCTACAATCTGGGCTCTATCAATGTAATTATGGGATTTAAAAGAAGTTATTAAATTCGCTCGCCTCCCTCAGTAGGACTGTGTTTAGCTCTTCTAGACATATAGTTCTCCTACACAAGCCACAAAGTCTCTCTCAAAGCATGAGTCACTTGGTGTCTTTGAAGGAATCAATACAATCTGATCTCAGTGAAATAGGTATTGAAAGTAGGGAAAGATAAGGCCTTCTGCATAAACATTTAAAGTTTGAAATGGGACAAGATTGATCTCTCTGCTGGGTGTGGTGGTAGGTTAAGTAGGCAAATATGTTGCAGCTTTTCTCTTCAAGAAGTTGAGTCTATTTCCCAACCCTGGGAGGCTGGGTTGCCTTATGGGATTTACTGACCAGTAGATATGGTGGAAGTGACTTGTTAGACTTTCAGATTGATTTACAGCTTCTACCTTCACCTTCTGAGAATAAGCCCTACACCATGTAAGGATGCAAGCCAGAACCAAGACATTATTGAATAATGAATGACTATGAGACAGTCACGTTAGGACCTTGGACTTGTGAAGCAGGCCATTGTTTTGCTTTATTTGGGCTACCAGTGAGCCACTTAAATTGTGTCAGGAAGATCAGCAGAACTGTGTAGCTTAGCCCAATCTAAACCTTCAACCCACAGACCTATGACAAAGAGCAAACGGCTATTATTCTAAGTTATTAAATTTTAGGACTGCATATGAGTTTCCTATGGCTTCAATAATAATTGAGCATCAACCAGGTGACCTAAAAGAAATTTATATTCTCAGTTCTGGAAGCAAGAATCTGAAACAAAGTGCATGCAGGCCCATGATTCTTAGAAGTTGCCCCTTGTCTCTTCTAAAGAGAATGTCAGGTTTAGATTTAGGGCCCACTACAATCCTGTATCACTTTTCCTTACTTGATTAGAATGGCAGACTTTCTTCTGGTAAGATCACATACTTGGGTTCTTGGCTTAGGACTCTTTTCGGGTGATACAATTCAATTTATAATATATAGTTTGTTAAGCATCTAAATATATTCATAAAAGTAGAGCATATTTTTTATGAAGAAAGACATATGAAGATAAATTTAAAGATAATAAAATTGAAAGGATTATCATATTTTTAGATACTATTGGTAAATGACAGTGTCAGTGAGGATTGCAAAATCTCCAACCAAGAGGGAGCTAAGTAGAATCTCTTATCATTGGAAGAGTTAATGTTAGTGTAAAGGGCAAGTTACACACATTATACAGCATCAGGAATCCTGAAGAACTTTATCCATGTGTAAGAGTTATTTTATAAGAAGGAAGCACACTTGAAGACCCCAACATCCTTTGTTCAGTCTGGTCTGGTTGTCTGTGCAGAAGTACTAACCATGTAGGAGCCTCGAGCTACCATTGTCCCACTTCTCCCTCTTGCAGAAGTGCTGTGTGTGTGTGTGTGTGTGTGTGTGTGTGTGTGTGTGTGTGTGTGTGTTTTGGTAGTTGTTGTTGTTCTTGCAGAGTGGCCTCCACTAGCTTCCTCTATTTCCTTTGCTCTGACTCCCTCCATAACCCTATGAAATCTGACTTCCTTCCCCAGCTCCACCAAAACTGCTGTTTCAAATGATTTCAATAACTACATTCAAGACAAATGTAATGACTCTTCCTTTGCCCTCATACTGTGGCATCTGACATTTTTTACCAGCCTCATTTGCTCTCATATCTAATACTATGTATCTGTCATATCTTTGATGAAGTCTTCCACCCCACTCTACCCCATCACTGCCTTATAAATGTTCTGTCTTGCACCAACTGACAGCAACATTCTTGCCTTAGGCCCATTCCTTCTCTTTTCCTTCTGTTCTTCCCCATGTACCCATTCTTCAGTCCCCATCCTCCTATCACAGATGGCTCCTTAGCCCACATTTTCCATGACTTATTGCTGAAGCTCCAAGCCTGTATCAAGTTTCTCAACAGGAATGTTGAGTATTTTACACTTGCTTGCATTCATTAAGGTAGGCTACATTATATTGTGATAATAAATAGTCTAAAAATTTTATTGGTATTTAAAAACCAAGATGTTCATGGGGTGATTGTGGTTCGTCTCTGTTTTTTTGATTCCAGGATGCAGATTAGCCTCCATCTGGAATGTACTTATTGTATAGAAAAGGGAAAGGTAACATGAGGAATTCCATGGTGTTCCCTACACTTTTTCTCAATAACTACGTCACCTTCAACAAGGTAAAAGCAAAACTATCCCCATAGAGAGAAAGCAAATATATGTAAGCATACAGTCAATTCTGTCCTCTTCTACAAAGTCACCCTCCAAAAGCTAACTTCAAGACTTAATTTTCATGATTTGTCATTTGTACTATCTTTATCACATTTGACCAAAATGGGAATCAAGGTGTTATGACATGTTATTTTTCCCCATTAGGAAAGCATTCTTTGAAGAAATATTGAGAAAATATACACACACATACCTCCCACACAATTAAATAAAATCACTGATCATCCTTCTATCCAGGGTCAACGGCCATCATATGTTGGCACATGACCTTCCAGCCCTTTCTCTATTGCAGGTACTAATTTAGTTATCACTATAGGACAATTTGCACACACTTGTTTTTCAAGAAAATGATGCAGTATGCATATAACTTATTGATTATTAAAAGCTTATCAGACTCATTTAATATTTTCTCTTCCTTATTAAAACTACATACGTAGTATGCAGGCATGCAAATGTAAATACACAGTTTGACTTTTCCCCGAGTCTAAGATTCCTTAATAGAATCACAGAGTCGGTCATTCTTTTCAAAGTGCATAAGCATTTTAAAATTTATATGTTCCCAATTAAACTTATGACTCCCCCAAAAGCCTGTTTCCCCCTCAGTCCTTTTCATCTCTGTTAAGTGTCAAGGTCCTCCCGTAGCGCCAACCACAGAAGCACCACGCTCTCGTTTTCTCTTTTGCTCCCACTCACTCCATCAAACCCATCAGCCCTGGCTCTCACATACGCCCCAGAGCTGACTCTGCTTGCCCTCCGCCTGTCAGTCCTGCTGCTGCGGGAGCCTCCCCTGGACACCGCACCGCCTCCCGCTGGTGCCCTTGATCTGCACCTTGCTTCTCTGTGCAGTAGCTAGAGCGACATCTCAACTGCAAAGTCCGTTATTCTCAGTCTGGGCTCCAGAATCTTCCTCTTGCAGTCAAGACAGCTTCACTCTTTCCTTGGCCTCCGAGGTCTTTGTACGCTGTGCTCTTGGCCTACTTTTCCCACTGATCTTTGTTTCCCTCCTCCTTTCATTCCTCTCTAGAAACACGCCTTTCTTATCTCCCTACATACCAAACTGACTCCGGCCTGGCCAGGCCTTTGGGCCATCTCACAGGGTTGCTTTCCTTAACCATTCTGCCCCGGCACCCACGTGCCCTTTAATCCTCTTCCAACAACACTTATCTGATATTTCTTTACTTATTGGGTGATTTATTTCTTTATTTTCTCCTTATCAGAATATTTATTCTAAGAACAAGAACCCTGCCGGTCTTATTCATAACTCTATTCTACAGTTACAGTAGTGACAGGTATAAAGCAGGCTATAATAAACACGCATGAAATGAGTAACTGAATAAATACTTAGCTGCTCCCCAAATCCAGCTGGTGTTCCTTAAAATTTTCACAGAAGCAGACTCTCTGTTCGCTTTCTTATGAGCCCGGCCTAATCCCAGGCCTCATCATCTGCCCCTCACATTAGAATTGCTACAGCTCCCTGCTCACCCCCGCACCCCCACTCTGCACTTGGACGGACCCTCCACTCTGGCTGAAGCCTCCCCTCCTTGCAGGTGTTTCCCTGGCCCTCAGGGCCATAAACTTCTGCCTGGTTCTGTCACTCCTGCACTTAATCCCCGTCCAATACACAGCCCAGCAACCACCTCCTAAGTTTCTAACCTTTGCATTTGTGTTAACCTGCTAAATTTTGAGGGTACCATATTGCTTACTTAACAACAGAAATTCATAGGCAATAAAAAAAAATCTTGCTGAGTTGAATGAAGTTATTGGTTAAAAAAACAAGACACTAGATGAGGACCCCTTCTAAAGCAATACTGCGAGAACAGCTAATATTTGCAATACGAGATGTTAGGCAGAGCTGATGGGTTCTGGCCCTCGTGTGAGTTGCTAAAATCATTATGGTGGTCATCTAATATGGTCAATGCCCTTAAAACAAAGACCCATCTTCCCAAGACCACCTCCCCCTTCTTCTTCAACTCAGCCCAGGACATAATTTACTTCCACCTTTCCCACCACTCAGGGAAGACCCCCCCAATCAGCTCCCTCAGGTATATCTAAATATCCCTTTCAAACTCCATCCCTGGCAAAAGGTCATAAAAGCCTCAGTCTCCCTTTGTCTAATACAGAAAGAAAGAGAGAGAGAGAGAGAGAGAGAGAGAGAGAGAGAATTCCTCATCCTTCCCCACATTCTCTCCTGTGTCCTCAAAGACAATAAAGCCCCTTACTCTTTTTCCTTCTGCCTGCTTCTCTGGGTGCCAAGAACCTATCAAGAACAACCTGGCCAGAAGGGGAAGTGGCAGTCATTTCCCCCAAAGAACAGGCAGCTGCCACTCTCTTAAGACCTCTACACCAGCCACCAGGACAAGGGATGCCTGCATGAACAGTGGACTTTGAACTTGATAGTTTCTACTCAAATAAGGGAAAGCGGACTGTCATCGCGTTGGCGTGAGTTACTGCGTGGTGACGGCTCGCTCCGCAAACTCCAGCTGGCCACCCTCAGTGGACCCCGCTGAGGACTTCCTGATGACAGCAGCTGCTCCTGAGTGTCTGCGTCACTCTCACAGAGGTGAGGTCAGAGTTCAGTGCCACCAAAGAAATGTTTACTCAGTGTCACCCTGATGTGGGCACAGTGAGGCAGAAACCTGAGGAAAAGCATTTTTACACAGGGCCAGTCTTCTTAGTTCGTCTGATTTTCAGTGTGGAGCAGTAGAGAAATCATGACTTTCAGAACCAAATGAATTAAGTCTGACTACTGGGTCACATAGAAGCCGACATCCATGGCAAGACTTCTGAGCAAAACTTACCACACCCTCCTTGGTTCATCCATCATTCTCTAAGTCTCTAGCCAGGGAGACAAAGTATTTATCGAATGCTTTTAAACCTATGTATTTTAAAATGAACATGTCATCAACTCAACTGCTTATCTTAAGTCAAATGCAAATCACGGGTACTTTCTGCCAAGAGAGAGAAAAAAAAAATTCTTTGAAGAATTTCCTGATCATTTGAGCATGTGAATAACATGATTATAATGTGAAGGAGCAGCTAAAATATATTATCAGAAGGTACACATCTAAATAACTGTTGATCTGTATAATTCCACATGAACAGTGCCATGTCATTTTCTGTAGTAAACTTTTCTGTCTGAAATCATTTTTGGAACTCCTCTTAGCAATTGCTTTTAGCGTTATCTGAAGAAGCTTCTATAAAACAGCTCCACGCCTTTGCAATTATTTCTTACCTTTAACTGAAACTAGCACCATCTAACTTAATAAGATTGCTTGAATCTTAGTGACATTGGTTTTTTTCCAGAAAGGACAGGATATATGACTTACAGATATGCAGAGAGGGAGGAGG
>PVKN010036107.1:0-11504 GCA_004027915.1 Capromys pilorides | reverse complement strand
CAGTGGTCTAAAGCGCCTGCTTAGGAGGGCTCAGGCAACTGCGGGGACTGCAGTTCGATCCCCGGCACCACATGCTGCGCCAGCGCCACCACCAGGGCAGGCTGAGCCAGCCACAAAATGAATAAATAAAGAAACAAACAAACACAACAAGCAAACAAATAAATAAATAAATAAAATTAAAAAAAAAAAAAAAAAAGAAATGTTTTGGGGCCGGCCAGATAGCTCAGTGGATTAAAGTGCCTACTTAGGCAGATGCAAGGCCTATTGAGATTGAGTGTGGTGGCCTGCGCCTGTAATCCCAATGCTCAGGAGACTGAAAACAGGAGAACTGCTGTGAGTCCAATCTGTGTACTGAGACTCTGTAGATCCTACACTAAATACACAAAAAAGTAATATTTTTTTTCAGCACTAGGGATAGAACTCAGGATCTTTAAAAAAGGAATAATATTTTTAAATGAAATGTTTTACAGGCCATGAGATAGTTCAGCAGTCTGAACAACCTGCTTAGGCAAGTTTAGGCAAAATGCAGGGACCTATGTGTTTTGTTTTGTTTTCGGGACTGGGGACTGAACTTAGGTCCTGGCATTTGCCAGGCCAGTGCTTTTTCGACTGAGCTATCTTCCAGCCCCAATCTTTTATTTTTTGTGGAATTGGGGATTGAACTCAAGACTATGCACTTGCGAGGCAGTCACTCGTGCCCCTGAGCTATCTCCCCAACCCCACAGGGACCTAGGTTTGATCCACGGTATCACATACCATGCCAGCCCTGCTCCCAGAGTGGACTGAGCCAGCCACAAAAATAATTAATTAATTAATTAATTAATTAAAATAAAATTTATAAAATGAAATAAAATTTTATATGGGTCATTTCTTCCTATATCTAATCTAGTTAGTTTCTTCACTCATAAATGTTTCCCTTCAAAAACAATCTCCCAAGTGTTTTGATTTCTCAGACAGATACTTATTGTGTCTGTAGCACAGGACAATGGTCCACTCTTTATGTGCCCGGAAATTGCAGCAAGCTTAGTTTCTTGAGCTCCTGACAGCAGCCAGTGGAAGTGTAATCCAGCTCTCAGAGCAGGAGGTGCAAAGGGGTTTAGCTTTCTGTGGTGGCATCTGTCTATTCTTTGAGTTGTTGCTATTGTTGTTGTTTTTTTCTTTTTTTAATAAAAAAGATAGAGAATATAAATTAGAATTAAAACAGAAAAATTACAAGTGATACAGATTTTCACTTAAATATGAATTTCAGAATATTTATTGCAATAGTGTTGTCTTCCAACAAGTTATTCATATTACCAGATTTATGCATGTAAAATTGAAAGAAAAAGAAATAAAAGAAAGAAATTAAAAAGAGAAAACTTACAAACAATTGAAAAAAAGGAGATGATATGGATTAAAGCATTAACTGCCTATTTCTATAGACCAGTAGAAATACACAGCACGGTTGTCCAAAGCATCCCACTTGCAGACATAAATACATCTCTTTCCCCCCACTCCCTCTCCTATCCTTCTCATCAACTAAGTAACTCTTTTCTTTGAATCAGTTCATTCCCTTTTACCAGTGTCTATTGTGTCCTTTAGATTCCATTTTTGCTCTCAGGGTCTCACACTAAGGAGACAATATGTTTGCACATGTGGGTCTGATTTATTTCACTCAAGAGTATGTTCTCTAGTTGCATCCATCTACCAACAAAAGATTCAAATTTATCCTGTTTTATAGCTGAATAGTACTCCATTGTGTGAAAATACCACGTCTTCCTCATCCATTCTTCAGTTGATGGGCATCTGGGTTCCTTCCAGGATTTAGCTATAACAAATTGTGCTGTCATAAACATAGGTACACATATATCTCTGTGGTATGATGTTTTCAGTTTTTCTGAAAAACTATCCAGGAGGACAATAGCTGGCTTGAATGGGATTTCCAAGTCTAGCTTTTTAAAAAGTATCCACACAGATTTCCAGGCTGTCCCAGTCTGCTCTCCCACCAAATTCATTTGGAACCAGAAGAGACCCAGAATACCAAAAGCAATCCTAGGAAACAAAGGAAAGACAGGAGGTATCACAGTCTCTGACCTGAAATTAAACTATAAAGTGACTGTGATAAAATCCACATGGTATTGGCATAGAGATAGATCTGAGGATCAGTGGATTAGAAGATGTAGACATCTTAGGACCTAAGAGCAGATTAGAAGATGTAGACACACAACTGCAAACACACTCAGTCATCTTATTTTTGATTAAGTGAGCTAAAAAAGGTCACTGGAAGAAAGATAGCCTCTTTAATAAGTGATGCTGGAAAAACTGGCCTTCCACATGTCAGAGGATAAAATTAGACCCATGCCCATCACCATACACAAAGCTATAGTCAAAATAGATTGAAGGTATTTAAATGGTAAAACAGAAATGCTAAATCTTCTAGAGGAAAATCTAGGTAGAAATCTTAAAGACATAGGGGCAAGTAGAGAGTTCATGAACCATAACCGAATTTCACAGGAAGTACTTCAAAGAATCAACAACTGGGGTCTCATCTTTTATAAAAGTTTCTGCACTTCAAAATATATCTCTAACAGAATAAAGAGAAAACAACAAACTCAGAAAAAAATTAAGCTGACTGCTCCTCCAACAAAGGCCTTCTATCTAGAACATACAAACAATTTAAAATAATCAGGCCATACAAATTCAAAGACTCAATCCAAAAATGGGCATCTGAGATGAATATACACTACTCAGAGGAAGGACTACAAATGGCAAGTAAATATATAATAAAATGTTGAACATCATTGGTCATTCGAGAAATGCAAACTAAAACAACACTGAAATTCCATCTCACCCCAAAAAGAATGGCTAGCATCATGTCAGCCAATAACAAGTTCTGGAGAGGCTGTGGAGAAAAAGGAACCTTCTGCACTACTGTTGAAAATTTTACTGTTGTTGGCTTATGTGTTTCTCACTTCTTAGAATCAAGAAAATCTCTTTATTTATTCCATCTACAGGAAATGTATCCCCTACTCATTCTCCTAGGAGTATTAAACCTCCAGAATTTACAATTCAGTTTTTAACCAGTTGTGAATAGAAAATTTGACCTGCCCTTCATAAGGTGTAGTGGATAGCTAACTGGTGGTCAACTTCTATACCCAGTGTGTTGAACTAGTATGCTGCTGGGTGGGAAAATTTCCTCCTGAGTATCATTTTCAGTGTCATGAAAGGCAGAACAAATGAAGCTGTTAAAAATGCTGTTTGTAGAAGCTGTTGGAGTTGTCAGAAGCTTCTGGTTCTCTTAGGCTGTTCTGCTGGAGGCCTTGTCATGCTTGCTTTCCCAATGAACTTGACTGATCTTATCAGAGGAGAAATTGGGGACCTTGTTGTCCTGAGAATGGTTATGGCTCATTTTGGAAAGCTTTAGACCTCATCTTGAGCTTTGCTTTTGGGCTGGGGAAAGGAGAAGGTGGTGCACAACTTGGTCTCCTGGAGAAGCTTGTCATGTTGGTTTTCCTGATGGGAACTCAGCTTTCCTCATCACTGGAGGAGCTCAGGACCTCACTGTTGCTGAGGATTGTTGTTGTACCTTTAGGGAAGCTCTAGTGCTTACCTTTAATGTTGCTTCCTCGTTCCATTTCAGAGCTCTCAGCCTGATAACATAGATGCTTCACCCCGTTTTCACAGACTTTCAAAGCTCTACTACTGACCTTTGGGACTTTCCAGCACAGATTCATGGAGCAGGCCTGCATGTGACTTTGTTGTGAACTTTAGGCCTCCAGTTGGATTTCTGGAGTCATTTTTAGCTCCAGGAGCTAAAATGCAGGATATTAGAGTCTAGGTCATCAGCTGCATTCTTTAGTGTTTAGTGTGTGGACAGATCTCCTGCATTGCTTATAAATGATTTGTGGGTAATTCTTTATAAAATAATGTTTTAAAAGGTGTCCTGTATTATATTGTTCCCCTTGCAAAAACCCAAAGCCTAACAAAATTGGTCTGGGGAGTTGGGATATTACTGTAATGTTTCCAGACCAAACTTAGAGTCTAGATTTCCACTACATGGGGTGAGGGGAGCATCCAGGCTCACTCTCAGTGGTCCTGAAGACTTATCCTGTTAATAACTATTCTTTAGGAATAAGAATGGAGGCTACATGCCTCTACATCAAAAAGAGAACATATCCCCAACCTGTTTGAACTGTTTCCTAAAGTCTCAGTTGGAAAATCCCTACAAGCCTCACAAAAGACTGAGGCCAAATCATACTAGACCTCAACCCAGGGGCAACACCCTTCAGAACAACAATAATATGCCATCCATAGAGAAAAATGAATTGGTATTGAAGAACATATTCATAAGCTGCCAGAGGCTGGGATTATCAGAGTGCCAGTCCACCTGAAACACACCCCTGATACCTGTCAAGGAGCCAGGAGAAGATGAATACTATTTCAGGATGTCCAAGCTTTCACCAATGCTACAATCACTCTGCATCTTGTTGTACCCATTCCCTGTACTGTGCTAAGCCTGTTGCCAACAAAAACACCTGTTACCCTACCTGAGTCTCAAAGATGACTCCTGCCTGAAGTTGCCTCCCCAAATCCAGCTGTTCTTTGCCTTTGAATGAAAGTACCATCTTACTAGACATACACATAAACAAACTACAACTAACCTACACTCTGCTTTCACAAGGGTTCAAACACACACCACACACACATTATTTGGAGAGAGGTTAGCTGTCAATATGACTATTTTCCCAGGAGACAAATTAAACTGCACATTGTTTCAAAATGCAGAGGACCTCTTACTGGTATGGGAAGTCAAATAAGACTTTTGGAGGGGAAGCCAGGCCCTTGTGCAGCTGCTCATGGACACAGGCTACAAGTTATCTTGGAAGAAAGCCCAGATATGCTGGAATTCTGTCTGATATCTAGGATTTGTCACCATCAACTAGCACCTATTTCTCATACTGGAAAAAAAAAAAAAAACAGGCCACTTGTTCAAACTCCAGACCAGGCTCCAACAACCAGGACAAACTGCATTCCTGGAGCATCTGGAATATCAAGTTTCACTGAAAATGCCTGAGAAGATGCTAGACTTCTGCTCATGGAAATCATTCCCTGATATGGGCTCCCACTGACCTAAGTGTGACAACAGGCCAGCTTTTGTAACTGAAGCCACCCTGGGACCAACTGATATGCTGAACATGAAATGGAATCCTGACATGGTCATAGGCCATGGAACAGGGAAAGTAGAATGCATGAATCCAACTCAGAATTCAATTCTAGCTAAATTCTTCCAGGAAACAAAGGCAACTTGATTATAAATTGTGCCTTTGGCCCTGCTGTAAGTCACGTGTTCCCTGGAACCCTTAAGATATAAACCTTTTGAAAAACATGACAGACCATCCCTATAATTATCAGATATTTCACTGGAGAGGTCAGACAAGAGAAAAGTGTGTAACTCTGTAGTTACAGACCTTAAGAAAAAAACCTCTCACAAAAAAAAAAAAAAAAAAAAAAAAAAAAAACTGTATTAGAGAGGACTCCCATCCTCATAGGCAATCCTGCCCATCCCTTCCATCCAGTAGACGCAGTTAAGATTACAGGTTAGAAAAGACACCCTTCAAGCCTGACTCTGAGGCTCTGTCACACCAAAATTAATATGGCCCACTCAGAGGATGCACCAATTTGGATTGCATGTCCAGATTCCCAGAGGCTGCTCAAGACTCATCTCTGACAGAATCATCAGAGGCCCAATATCCAGGATAATGGTTCTACTCTGGTCACTCTGTATGCTGACCAGCATAGGCAAAGCTGAAGTTTGAGTGCCCTGTTCACAGGGTAGCTCTGTAGTCAAGTGAGTAGCTCCCTCCCTCCACTTTTCAGCCATATTTGGACTGCTTACTCTAGTTTTTGCTATTAACCTGGCCACAGCAGCCCCTAAAGAGTTGACCCTACCCCATAGAGTTCTATTAGCTTTGTTCATGTTGCCATTGTATCATTTTTTCATTTATCTAATCTGTTCTTGATAAGCTTCTTTCAGACCATACAGATAGATGCCTCCAATAACCTGATGCTGTTACTAGTTCCATTAATGATGGTTTTAAAACTAACAAACCCAGATCACTTCTCCTCCCACATGTCTACTACTTTGGAACAAATACATTCTCTACTGAGTCAGGGTGGGCCCCAGCAGGCTGAGGACAGTAAGTTCTATAGATCAACCTCCCTGGAGGCTCCCCAGTACCACTGAGGCTCCCCAGTACCACTCAGACATAGGTACTCTCCAACTCTAACTTTCATGCCTCTGTTGAGGGTGAGAACTCAGTCTCAGCTAAGGTGGCTACTAACAACATAAAATTGTTTTATAAAGATGCTAAAGCTATGATCCAAAAACCCATACTTCAGTCTATTGGCACTGATGTTAAACTTCATCTCCATGCTCCCCTCTGCATCCATTTTGCCCAGTGCTCACAGTGCTCAACAAAATCCAATCCCCACAGTGGGAAACCTTCTAATTGTAACTATGCCCTGGTTAAAGAACTCTCATGGTTTGTGTCTAGTTGTCCCCCAAAAGCCTCGTGAAGTCATTGGGTCATGCTTCTAGTGTTTGTGATTAATTCATAATCCAATTCTAGGGTTACAGGTGTGAGTGCTGCTGGTATTATGGGTGTGAATGCTACACCTAGGATAGCCTTAATATAACATAAAGAAGGAAGAGTATCTCTCTCCTTAGACACACTATACTTCATTTATCCCTTTCCTCTGAGGTCCCTTCTCCTCCTTGAGCAGAAAATTTGGGAAACCACTGAGTTATACGATGTTACAGCACAGGTTTTCTTATGTCCTGAGTCCTCACTGACCTGGAAGGGCTAGGGCCAAAATGTTGGCTATCCTCGTAGCCCTTCTTTTTCACCAATTTTTGGTCTATTAAGTTACATTCTCAACCTTCCAGCAGAGAAGCTTTGTGGTACTATTACTCTATAACACAGGTAATTGAGCTTAACATCACTGTTTTTCTGAATATCAAACATCTTAGACTTAGCTTGTAATTGGTATTTTACATCTATCATTGATATTCTAATATATCTCTATAGAATGTGATAAAAGCAGTTGCACAATTTTACAAAGATATTTATAAATCCAAGGATGTACAAAATTGTAGCCTGTCAAGCCTATGTCATTTTACCTAGTCCCTTACTCTCAATTAATACCCTTTTTTGTTTTTTGTTAACCAACCATTTACTTGAGAGAGAGTATAGCAGTAACTGAGTTTACATTGGAAGCAGTACACATCTAAAAGAACAGAATGACAGGAATTCCAAGCATAGTTTTAGTGCTGCACATTGGTATACCAATATCTAATTCATCCTGTGTACATAAGTGCAAGTTTTTGCTCTTGCTATGTTTCGTCTCTTTTCTGCTTCCAGTCACTTCATTGTTTAATCGAAAAGTCTTTGATTTCCATTCATTGTGTTATGACTTTCCATTTTTATTTCTTCTTTAGAGTTCTCACACTAGGGAGACTATACTATATTTACACATGTAGGTCTGGTTTATTTCACTTATGAGTATATGTTCAATATACATCCATTTATATATGAAGTCTTCCAGTTTATCATTCTTTATAGTTGACTAATATTACATTGTATAAAAATACCACATCTTTTTGAACCATTCTTCAAATGATGAGCATTTTGGTTGATTCCAAGATTTGGCTATTACAGATTAGGCTGCTATAAACATAGGTGCACAGATATCGCTAGGGTAAGATGCTTTCAGTTCTTCTGGGAAAATTCCCAATAGGGGGATAGCTAGATTGAATGGGATTTCCAGTTCCAGTTTTTAAAGTAGCCTCCACGCTGCTTTCCATAATGGTTGCACCAATCTACATACCCACCAGCAGTGGAGAAGTGTTCCTTTTTCCCCACAGCCTCACCAACATTTGTTGTTGGTTGATTTCTTTGTGATAGCCATTCTTTCTGGGGTGAGATGGTATCTAAGTGTTGTTTTAATTTGAATTTCACAGATGGCTAGCGATGTGGAGCATTACTTCATGTATTTACAGGCATGTTGAACTTCTTTCTCTGAGAAGTGTGTGTTCATCTCAGATGCCCATTTCTGGATTGGGTCTTTTGGGATGCTAATGGTTTTTACTTCTTTATAAATTCTAGATAGAAGACCTTTGTCTGAATACCTATCAGTTAAAATCTTTTCAAAATTTGTGGATTGTCTTTTCACTCTGTTGGTGATTTCTTTTGATGTGCAAAAACTTCTCAGCCAGAGGAGGTCCCATTTGTTGATCCTTTCAAGCATTAAACGTGCATTTTGATTTTTGTCCATGAACGTTTTGCCTACCCCGATATCTTCAAGATTTTCTCCAATTTTGTCTTTCAGGAGATTTAATATTTCTCTTTTAATGTTTAGATCTTTAATCCAGTTTTACTTTAATTTAGTGCATGATAATAGACTTGGGTCAAGTTTTAGTTTTCAGCAGGTAGAGAACCAGTTTTTCCAGACCATTTGTTAAAGAGGCTATCTTTCTTCCAGTAAGTGTGTTTGGCCCCTTTGTCAAAGATAAGGTGACTGAGTGTGTTTGTTTTCAACTCTGCATCTTCTAATACATTCCATTGATCCTCAGGTCTATTTTTTTTTCCAATACCATGTTGATTTTATTACTGTAGCTTTGTAGTATAACTTTAAGTCAGGAATTGTAATGCCTCCTGCCTTACCTTTGCTGCCCAGAATTGTCTTTGCAATTCTACGTCTTATTTGGTTCCAAATAAATTTTAGGAATGATTTCTCCAGATCTGTGAGGCATGTTGATGGTATTTTTATAGGAATTGCATTAAATTTGTATAACAATTTAGGGAATATGGCCATCTTGACAATGTTGGTTCTTCCTATCCAGGAGCAGGGAATATCTTTCCATTTTCTGAAATCTTCAGGATCTCTTTTTTCAGAGTACTGTAGTTTTCATTGAAAATGTCTTTTATTTCCTTAGTTAGGTTAATTCCTAGGTATTTCCTTTTCTTTGATGCTATCATAAAAGGTACTGTTTCTCTAATTTCTCTCTCAGTGCGCTTGTATCTGTGTAGAGGAATGTTATTGACTTTTGTGTGTTGACTTTGTAACCTGCTATGCTACTGAATTTCTGTATTAATTCTAGTAGCTTCTTGGTGGAGTTTTTTGGGTCTTCCAAGTAGATTATCATGTCATCTGCAAATAGTGATAGTTTTATTTCTTCTTTGCCTATTCTTTTTCTTTTCATTTCTCTCTTGTCTAATGGACGTAGCTAATGATTCCAGAACTATATTGAATAGGAGTGGTGATAGAGGACATCCTTGTCTTGTACCAGATTTGAGAGTAAAAGACTTCAGTTTTCCCCATTTAGAATTATGTTAGCTTTTGGATTGTTGTAAATGGCTTTTATCAGATTGAGGTAGAGGCCCTCTATTCTAATTTTCTGTAGGACTTTGAACATGAATGATTGTTGAACTTTGTCAAAGGCCTTTTCTGCATCAATTGAAAAGATTATGTGATTTTTACTTTTGGTTCATTGATATAGTGTATTGCATTTATAGACTTTCATATATTGAACCATCCTTGCATCCCTGTGATGAATCCCCTTGATCATGATGTATAATCATCTTGATGATTTGTTGTATTCTATTGGCAAGGATTTTATTGAGGATTTTTGCATCTATGTTCATGAGAGAAATTGGCCAGTAGTTTTCTTTTTTAGTTGCATCTCTCTCTGGTTTTGGTATCAGTGTAACACTTGCATCTAGGAATGATTTTGGAAGGATTGCTTCCTTCTCAATTTCGTTGAAGAGTTTGAGGAGTATTGGGATTATGTCTTCTATAAATTTCTTGTAGAATTTAGTAGTGAATCCATCACGTCCTGAACTTTTCTTTGTCAGCAGGCTTTTTGTTACATTTCGTATTTCATTGGTGGCTACTGGGTTATTGAGAGTTCTTATATCTTCCTGATTCAGTTTTGGTAATTTGTACTTTTCTAGGAATCTGTCCATTTCATCTGTGTCTTCAATTCTGTGAGAGTGAAGATTCTCAAAGTAGTTATTTATGATCTTCTGAATCTCTTCTGGGTCTATAGTAATTTCACTCTTTTCATTCCTTGTTGCTTGTGTTTGAGTCCTTTCTTTCCTTTTTTTGATGAAGTTAGCTAGGGGCTTATCAATTTTATTTAATCTTTCAAAGAACCAGCTTTTTGATTCATTAATTCTTTGTATTGTTTTCTTTGTCTCAATTGAATTAATTTCTGCTCTAATCTTTATAATTTCCTCCTGCTTTTGGGCTTTGGATTTCATTTGCTCTTCTGTTTCTTGTCTGTTTAGGTGCTGCATGAGAATATTTATTTGTTCCCGTTCTGTTTTCTTAATGTGTGAGTTCAGAGCTATAAATTTTCCTCTAAGAACTGCTTTCATTGCATCTCATAAATTTTGGTAAGTTGTGTTTGAATTTTCATTAAATTCTATATATGGTTTAATTTCTTGTTTAATTTCATCTATAGCCCACTGGTTGCTAAGAAGAGTGTTGTTTAACTTCCATGTATTTCTGGAGTTCTTATGGGTTTTTTTGTCATTTATTTCCAATTTCATTGCACGGTGGTCAGATAATACGCATGGGATAATTTCTGTTTTCTTGCGTACACTTAAGCATGACCTGTGGACTAATATGTGGTCTATTTTAGAAAATGTCCCATGTGCAGTTGAAAAAAATGTGTATTCTGGAGTGGTTGCATGTAAAACTCTGTGTGTGCCCACTAAGTTTAGTTGTTCCAAGTTCTGTTTCAATTCTGTTACTTCTATGCTCATTTTTTATACCCGAAGAGCAAACATTTTGACTGTAAAGCTAAGGAGATACTAAGCTGGGAATTTATGTTTAAATTAGTTCCCCTAATTCTGCCTGGTCACCTCCCTTTGATGTACCTGGAGTCTTCCAGGCTAACTAGTTCACCTTAGTTACCTGTTGCCACCTCTATCTCCAGAGTATGCTCTTGTAGACCTTGGTCTAGGTCTGGGCCCCACTGGGCCAAGCAGTATACCTCAGCTCACTGGATCAGGATCTTCTAAACTTGTACTTGACCAGCTGTACCTGGCTTGGGTATGGCTGCTGTCTTTGGCTTCTTTCTGCTTTGGCCTGTGGAAGAGAACCTGCTGTATTCCGCTGGCTAGATGTTCTGCTCCTGGGTTAACTCAGTGAGTCTCTCCCCTAGCCTCTCTGCTGGGAGTTCCACCACAGGTTCCCAAACAGGGCCTCTCCACCAGGGGTTGTTCCAGCACCTGCCTGTTCCCAAACCAGTCCTCTCCACTGGGGGTTGTTTTGGCACTCACCTGGTTCCAAATTACTACAATGATTTTTAAAGTTGGTTATACAGATGGTTAATAGTGTGTAAGATTATTTCTAGATATCAATAAGATTCTTACTTTTAATGACAGGGGAGAAGGTATTCTCTTAAATGGAGATGGCCATCTAGGATTTTTAGATATACAACAGAAATTATTTGCAGA
>PVKN010036106.1:0-11504 GCA_004027915.1 Capromys pilorides | reverse complement strand
AAAAAAAACCCATTCCTGCATGGCTGGCAATTTCTACATATTGATGCCATTTTGGGTGATGTGAACCTAGAGCAGTGACGGGAAATAGTGGAGTAGGCTAGGGTGAAGATAGATGCTATGTGGGTGTGGCATAACAATTTCAAGGGTAAGTGGAGGATAGGCTAGTGGTTGACAGGGAGGGAGGATGGGATGTAGGTGTGGCTACAAAAGGGCCGCATGCTGGATCCTGGTGATGCTGGTAGTGTTCAGTGTTTTGACTCTGTTGGCAGGTACTTGGGCCTACAAGAATGATAGGATTATGTAGAGCTTAATATGCAAATGCACACAAATGAGTATGAATTAAACTAGAGCAATCTGAAACAAGATTGGATTTTTTCAATGCTGCTGTCCTGTTGTGATATACTGTAGCATTGGGGAAGACTGCAAAATGTATGACATGTAAATTACCGTAATACCTTAATAAAAATACTGCTAGGTTGGAAGGATGAGTGTGGGAGAGTAGAGAAGTAAAACAAAAATAATAATTCAGGCTGTTTGATTTGAATTCTCTCTACCCCACAATTTTTATGTTGCTACTGAGTTCTGTGTTTCTTCTTTTTCATATTCCTGTATTTTTAAATACCTGCACCAGACTTAAAAAATCATATGATGCTCTCGCTTCCAACTTGGTTGAATGACCTTTCCTGAGTAAGAAAGAAGGCAGAGAGTGCTAAATTGCAAGTGAAAAATGTAGTCAGTCGGGTCTCACTGATAGATGGTGCACAGAGCATATAGGTTCTCAGATGGCATTTGACTCACTGGCTATCCAGGGACTGAAAACTGTACAATTTGGCTAGTCGGATGAGTACTTCACTCTCACTACCTGCATTTTGGCCAGTTATGGGGTTATAAGTACTTTCATTAAAAGTGGAAGAAAGGGAATGGAGCTACAATGAAACTGGGTTAGTTTCAATTCTTTTTTTTTATTTTGGTACTGGGGATTGAACTCAGGACTTTGCACTTGTTAGCCAGGAGCTTAAGCCACAAGCTGTCTCCCCAGCTAGTTTCACTTCTTATCGACTGTTTGGCTAAAACATCTGGGAGGAGAAAATTATGTAGTGAAATTAGCATATACATTATGTGTATAGTTAATTATTTGGATAGTGTCTGGAAAAAAGAGTTAAATATTTGAAGTCAGTTAGAAATTCTAGTCAAATCTTTCAGCTGGTCCCATTGGCTGTGATTTTGGTTATATATTTTAGCATTTCAAAAATGTAACTTAAAATGTGTACTTTGTCATTGCCTTCTGGTTTCTTCTCAAGTGATGTGTTTATCTATGATTAATTTCTTGAAAGACTATAGTAGTTATATTTACGCTTGTCCTTAAATTTCTACTGATTTCAGAGTATATATTCTAGAGGTTAGAGACAAATGATAAAGAAGAAGAAAGTATATACAATGATAAATGGTGATGATTGTTTAGGATGCAAGTATAATGAGTAGGGCCTGTTGTAGTTTTATAAAAGTGGTGAGAGAAGGTCTTGACCTGGAACATGTTTGACTATGACCGGAAGCAGATGAAGGATGAAACACTTAGGACACCTGCGGATAGAGTGTTCCAGGAAGAGTGGGTACACAGGCTGTGTGATCATGTATGGGGACAAGGAGGGTAAGTGTGAGCATGTGTGGGGAATAGGAGGGTAAGTGTGGTCACGTATGGGGAGCAACCCAGCATGGCAACAGAATTTGCATGTGAAGAAGTCAGGAAGTGTTGAGTGAGCAGATCACATGGAGGTGTGGGCATGGTGCTCTTACCCAGAGTGATATGAGAAGCCAGCTTATGCTTTTAAGATGATCATTCTGCTGTTTGAAATGACTGGAGGACAGGCACAAGGTATGTTTGTGTGTGGAGTTGTGCAGGTAGACCATTTAGGAGGCTATTGCAACAATCTAGATAAGCAGTGGTAGTGGCTGGTCCAGGTTGAAAGCAGTAGAGATGCAACAGGTAGCTTCTGGTTCTGTGCTGAGGGAAGAGTGCAGAGGACTCGAAGTGGGGCAAAGAGTGTAGGTTGAGGCCAGGTTTTGGGCCTGAACAGTAAAAAGAGTTGCCATTCACTGAGATACATAAATTGGGAAGTATTCAGTGTTGCATATGTGAAGACAGATGCCAGTTAAACATCTGCATCAGAGTGGCTGTTGGAAATTCATAGCCTGCTCAATAAAGTTAGGAAAAATTTTGACAAAAAACTCATATATTAAGGTAGGGGTAGGATATAAGGTAAGGTATTTTAGAAGGGAAGCTAGCTGAAGAGATTCATATTAATTTTACTTTAAGAGGATCAATCACCTTTGGTTAGGGGAGACAGTCAGTGAAGACAGCCCCATACTGAATGGTCCTAAAATTTATCTGGCCTTACAATGTTTCTTCTCTAGTCTTCTGCTGAGGCTGTGTGAGCCTCCCCTACTGGAAGCCAGAAGACAGGGGAAACTTGTAGCTGTAATACATATAGGTTAACCTCCTAGGTGAGGGCAGGGTAGTGTGTAAGTCTGCAGAGGCAGATGGAAAACAACCAGTACAACATCCACTTAGACACTGAATAGGCTGTTGGGTAAAGGCTCTGGGGTTCAGGCTGAAAATAGACATTTGGGTGATGCTAGCCTAAGGAGGATAATTGAAAGGAGAAAGTATGACTAAGGAAATTATAAGTGGCGCATCTCTTACCAGAAATAATTGGGATCAGTAGTATTTTGGAGTGTGGAATATTTGGATATGTGGAATGAGATTGAATGTTAGGCTCAAATCTAAACATGAAATTAATTTGCTTCATATAAATCTGCCATTCATTCACAAGTAATTTTATATACTGTTTTAGTGCATTAACCATTGGACTATGATCCATCACATGAGAGTAGGTGTAGAATTTGTGGCAAAGGTAGGGAAATGGGAAGAAGTTGGTAAAGGGAACTGAGCATGAATGGTTGAAGGCTTGTGTAATAGTGTCCTTAAGTAGTTGAGGAAGGGATATCTGACCACTGAATTTAACATGAGTTCACTGCTTGACTTCACAGGTGCAGTTTTGTTTGTGTGATGGATATATTTTTAAGTATGAGAAGAGTGATATTTGAGATAGGAAATAAAAACTTGTGTTTTTTAAGGACTTTGTTGTAAAGGAGGAGCCCCTGTAATAGGTTGGTAGGAGAAACACTTCAAGACCTTTTTATTTTTATTTATTTATTTATTTTTAGGGAAGAGTCTACAGGGTGTTCAGGGTCTCACTACCAGATCGGACCTACAGTGATCTGCCTGTTTACAGCCTCCCAAAAGCTGGGATTATAGGCACTTACCACCACACCCAGCCTCAATTGCTGGCTCAGTGTGCCCTGGGGGCGGGGCTGTCCATGCGCTGGGCCTGCTTGCAGGTGCTTTAATTTGCTGAGCTATTTGGCCGGCTCTGAGACCTTTTTTTATACACTGAATAAAATGACATCTTTCTTTGTTGATTTAGACAATGGGAAAAATAATGTAGGGAGTGTGCACGTTGCTGAATCTGTATTCTTTTGTAGATAGGAAGGGATGGCGTCTGCTGCACAGTGGAAGAATTACCCATTGCTAACACGTGGTAGTTTGCCACTGTTGTGTAGCAATGACAGACTATGTGGACTCAGGTAGTGGCAGGTGGGTAGAGGTAGTAGGGCTTGAGAAAGTTCTCTTCTAATGGCTTGATTTCTTAGTAAAATAAAAACTGTGAGGGCTGAGGAGGTACTGGAAGTGTGGAAAGAGAGTAGAAGTTATGAAAGCCCATGGGTGGGAGAGTAACCGAAGTGGGAAATCAAGGTATAGTCATTGGGTATAGGGGCCCAAGCCCACGTGGGCTTGTTAATATTGAAGTCAAGATGACAACTGGTGTATCTCTCCCATTCATGCTGTTCTGTGTGGATGCAGAGGTAGACACATAGGATTTAATCATGATTGTACTTCAGCTGAGAAAATACAATGATGTGAGAGAGAAGGAAGGGTTGATTAGAATGATTGATACTGAACTAAGCTACTTGCTCATCTCCGTATCAGCTGGCAAAACAGGGAGCTGTGGCTGTTGATTAGGATGCTTGAGGTTGAGGCTTGATGGGGTAACAGTTATAGATGCCCATAATGACACAGTTAAGTATATAAAAGAATCAGTGACTAGCTCGGAGGCAATGTGGATGGCTGGTCATTGTAGATTTGAACTCACGTATCCTTAATTGCCGCCATGGTTGAACATCTTAGTATTTGCTATTTCTTTGGTCATCTGCCTAATTTTTTTTATTGATCTGTTGATTTTAAAAAATATATTTTTGGTTCTTACCTTTGATGTTTGTGTTTGTGTTTGCAAATATCTTCTCCAAGTTTGAGGTACACTTCTACTTTTATAGTGTTTTTTCAGAACATAGTTTGCATTTATTTTTTTCCTAGTGGTAACTGGGAATTTAACTTAGGAACCTTACAGAGCTACATTCCCAACCCCTTTTATTTCTGAGGCGAGATCTTGTTAAGTTTATTGTTAAGTTGCCCAGGTTGCATTTGAACTTATAAGCTTCTTGCCTCATGTTCCAGAGTGTTAAAGATTATAACTTTTAAATTTTAATGTAGTTGAATTTATTGATTTTCTAACTTACAGTGTAGGCCTTGTAACATCTGTGTTTCCCCCAAGATCATAAAGATGTTCTCACACTTTTATCCCGGAGGTTCAAATTTTGGTTTGTTTTTTTATTTTCTAAATTTTATGACTAACTACATTTTTTTCCAACTCTTTAGTATAGGTAGAGTGGAGTAGCATCATTTCCTACAGTTTAGTCTTTTAAATATATATATATATATATATATATATATATATATATATATCTTTTTGGTTCTCTTTTCTGCTTTTCTTTGTTAATATATAATTTGAGTACTAAGATAGATGAAATTAAAAATAGCTTATCAACCTTAAAAATTATGATTTTAATGTAAATTTAAATTTGGCCTGTGGTTGGCCTTTCTTTGGATAACATGGATTAATGCAAGAAGCATAGGTGTCTGAAGTTGTGCAGATAAAATCTGAATTCTGCTGTCCTGTACTAGTCAGACATGAGGCATATGGCTAGAAATAGCAGTGCTTGACTTGATGTTGCAGCCAGGTTACCACAGGTTTTAGCTGTGTTTTCTCCTAGAAAGATGACACCTAGATTTGATATTTACCTGAAAACTTCTGTTGATATAGCTTAGCTAACCTGTATTCAACAAAGTCAAAGTCTAATTTCATTTTTCTTGACTACTAAACACAAATAGCATTAGTCGTAAACAGAATTTGTATGTCTCACACTATGCAATACAATAAATACTGTCAAATTCATATCACTTTGTTTAGTGAAATCCTATGTTATTTCTAACTTTTTACTTTTTATTACTATTTTGTGTTCTCATTAAAAAATATAGTGTGAACCTGGAAATAAAAAGAATTCGTCTGCTTCAGTTTTCCTGAGAGAGATTCTTGGTGTACTATCACTGATTGAGTCTACTAATTATCAGTATTGCTCTATGTCTCTGGGTATTTCAAAGTTTGTGGTCTAAGGTCAACCAATATTTCTCTTTTTCTCCACTGTAGCTTTTGTACCTTCCTGTGTTTGTCTGTTTTTCTTCCTCATCTCCATGTCTGCAGTGTGCCCTGGGTGGTGCTCATTGTCGTCATTATGATATATTGCGCAGATGTAGTTTTTCAGGGGCAAGGGTGATAGCTCAGAAGAATAAGTGCCTGCTTGGCAAGCATAGGGCCCTGAGTTCAATCCTCAGTCTGCAAAACAAGCAAGCAAGCAAGCAAGCAAACAAACAAACAAACCCTAAAATAGTTTTTCAGGTAAAGACTGTGTGCTTTGGACTATTCTTTGATATGTTTTCTTTCACAATTAGCTGGGTTATGGTTACATCTCTGTTCTAGTTCTCAAATGCTATTCTGAAGACAAGATCTTTTGCTAAGATTTTACCTAATGTGTGGTCTCTAAGTAGGATTTCTAGTGTAACAGTAAATTTGTTTTTCTTCTTCCTTTTTGATGTTTTAAGACAGGGTCTTACTCACTGTGTAGTTCAGGCTGGCCTCAGTCTTGAAATAGTCCACCTATGTCAGCCTCCCAAGTTCTGGGGTTCAAGATATGTACTGCCATACCTGACTGTAACAGTATATTTCTTATTTATTTATTTATTTATTTATTTATTTATTTGTTTGCTTGCTGTGTTTGTTTGTTTCTTTATTTATTCATTTTGTGGCTGGCTCAGCCTGCCCTGGTGGTGGTGCTGGCGCAGCATGTGGTGCCGGGGATCGAACTGCAGTCCCCGCAGTTGCCTGAGCCCTCCTAAGCAGGCGCTTTAGACCACTGAACCATCTCGCCGGCCCAACAGTATATTTCTGAAAGCTGATAATTAAGGAGTATATTTCTGTTTCTCCCAATGAGTGTTTCTGTATACTGGTATATTCATTTTGTGAGGTAGTTTGCAATTTTCCAGTAATATAGAGAATCTAGCATGCCAACTGTTGGTGAATCTTTGGGGAATGCTAGCACATGTGTGTCAATGCTCAGAACAGCCTTAAGTTTTGGAACCAACTCAAATAAGCATCAATAGATGCACTGAATTTCCAAGTAAATGGATGAATCTCTCAAACATAGTACGCAGTGCAGGAAAAAATATATACCAACAGAATACCTTGGTAGGTTAAAAAGTCCAAACACAGGAAAAAATGTAAACTGTGTCATTTTTACAGTGCTTATATAAATGGTAAAAATGAAAATCAAGGGAAATGATTATCACAAAAGCCAGGAGACCACTAATAGGGAGAGGGTGTGTGTGAGGAATTTAGTGACATTGGGGAGGGACTTTTGTGATGCTGGCAGCATTCTGTCTTGTTCAATAATATACTTGAAATTCTTTATATGTATTACATATTTAAAATTTTACAGATCTTTCTATAGAAGACATTTCTTGGTTGCACACTTCAGCATGAGCCATGCAGGTACCATGCTTTAAATGTCCAGCCTGAGGCAGTGGCATCTCGGTGTTATTTGGAGACTGGGGAGAGGAATAGTTTGAAACCATACTCTTGTTGGTAGGGTTGACATTCTTTAAGACTCTGAATAGATAATCATGTCCTCAGCTTTTCTTTTTTGAACAGTGTTCTCACAAATCTAAGGTATGTTTCAATAGTTTTGAAACTGGAGCTGACCTCTTAGCATCAGACATAAATTCTGAGTGTTACATTTTAATATCATCTTCAAGCAATTACTTCTGCCCTGACTTTATTGCCTCCAAAAAGAGTGAATCATCTGAATTCATGTTGTATGTGTTGTCTTTTCTTTTTGAGACATTAAGATAGCCAGAGCTAGAAATATATTTGCAGTGTGATGGGAGTACACTGGAACAGTGTTATGGTAAAAATGTAAGAAAATATATGCGAGTCTGTAAGTGGAACAGCAAAAATGAAGATGAGCCTAGAGTTTGGTCAAAAGAGTTTTCTGTGTACATTTTCAGTTCAAACTATGCTCCTCATTGTAACTTTACGAAAAGTTAATGAGAGGGGTTTTAGTTTTAACAGTATTTGATTTTTTTTTTTTTTCCTTCTGTGGGTTAGCTTCTCTTGAAAAGGAGAAGCAAGGATATTACCCCTGCAGTATTCTTCTTTTTTTTTTAAGCTTTTTTTTTTTTTTTTAAATAAACTTTATATACTTATGTTATGGCTGGCTCAGCCTACCCTGGGGGTGGGGCTGGTACAGCATGTGGTGCTGAGGATTGAACCACTGTCCCTGCAGTTGTGTAAACTTTCCTAAGCAGGCGCTTTAGACCACTGAGCTATCTCACGGGCCCACCCCTACAGTATTCTTAAACCTTGATTTATTTCTTCTTGTGAAGCATGGGACAGTTTTACTTGCTCTAATTCATTCAGTTCATCCCCCCTTTCATGTAGTATATATTTTTGTACAAAATACAGTCTCACTTTACAAAGACAGTTTTTTTTTTTTTGAAAGGGTCTACAGAGTGTTCAGGGTCTCACTAGTAGATTAGACTCATAGTGATCTGCCTGTTTTTAGCCTCCCAAGAGCTGGGATTACAGGTGTGTACCACCACACCCAGTCTCAACTGACTGCATCCCTGTGCCTGCTTGTAGGTGCTTTAATCTGCTGAGCTATTTGGCTGGCCCTACAAAGACAATGAAGAAAGCGAATGACTTTTCCACTAAATGTATCAGTCATCTGAAATAACAGAACTACAGACCATACATTTAAGAAAATTTAAATTTGAATAACCACATAAATTTGGCTAACAAAATTCTTTTCTTATAGTTAAAGATTAAAGGGGGTCAAATTTGATTTATGATTTTAAAACCTCAGACATAAAAGCAGCTGAATAAAAGGGTTTGTTTGTTAATCTGCAGGTCTCTAGCACCTTTTTTATTTCCCTCGGCTTTGATGCGGGTTCTGTGTCTGTTCTTGCTAGTCCAGTTGCCTCATTTTTGTCATGGTCGTCCCTATTGACTGTTGTTTTCTTGCCCTGAATCTGTATTTGTCCCTTAGCAGGCTCAGCCTGGGCAGCTTTATTTTCCTTTCAAATCTATGACCTTTGGTTCCTATTTGTTTAGGGATTCTTGATTTTCTATCAGTGTTTTTCAATGCTTATTTTTCTACTTGTCTTGTACTTCTCACATCTCTTCTCTGTTGATTGCTGATTCTTTGACTTTCTTTACCTTTTTCCTTAAGTAAAATTATTTCTGCTTTTGCTCCTCTATTAAAGTCTATGCATTTTATTTTTCCATGGTTTTAGAATAATATGTGTGCCTCTTTTGTACAAGTCTGATCATCTAAGTTACCTAACCATTTCAGCAGCTGCCTGTTTAGATTTATCATTTCAACCCTCCCCCCCAACCCCCACCCACCCACCCACAGTACTGGGTGTTGAATCCAGGGCATTCACACTTGAGGTGTGTTTCCAGCCCTTTTTATTTTTGAGACAAGCTTTCATTGACTTGCCCAGGCTGGACTAAAAGCTGCGATCTTCCTGTCTCAGCCTCTCAGAGTGCTAAGATTACAGGCCTGCATTGCCACATTTCACCTCATTAGCACTTCACTTCTAGGTTTGTTTTTTTTTTTTTTTATATGCTTTGTAATCAGTATATTAAGACATTCATACATTTTAACAATTGCTTAAATTCTGATACCCAGAATAAGCATGTGAACATAACACTCTTTTAAACATGTAAGTAAAGCTATTCATCATAATTTGTTATACTGTTACCATTAAATTACAGTTACTTTGGAGCACTGAGTCAAATGGATTAAAGTAAGCCTGTAACATACTTATGGAACACCTTTTTATATTACACATGCAAATTACCTTTCCATGTAGTCTCTTCACTTTAATTTCAAAGTTATCCAGCTCTGAAGTCACAACTCAAGCATTTATCATGGTCCAAAGAGAAGGGAAAAACAATGTAACTAGGAGTGATCAACAGTTTTATATATATATTGAAAAAGATGGCACAGCAGAAAGTACTGCAATCCTAGAAATGCAGGCCCTTATGAAGCAGCATTATGATAAACTCCTTCTTTAGAAAGGTATCATTTCTATCACTGTTATCACAGGCCAAATTATGTTATATGCCACCTTCAAGTAATAATTGAGGCAGTAGAATACATAGGCATCATAATGAGTTCTACTTAATACACATAACTGTAGACAAACCAACACTTCCACAAACTGTTCTTTTTTCTGATTGCCAGTTAAATACAATTTTAATCTGTAGCTTAACAATGAAGGGTCATACACTAAAGTCAACACATATATCCAGCATTTTAGTCTAAGCTTGTCCATGTATACTACTGAAGTCCATTACAAAGCGTTGCCTAACAGACACCAGGGATAGGTACCTTTCACAGGCATGAAACTTCATCTCACACACTGAAGTCATCATACATACAGGGCAAAGTCAGAGCATTTGTATTTGTGTTTATTCTTCATTTAACTTTTAAAACACTACTATAATCAAATGTTGAAACAAAAACAATAGTGAGTAGTGAGTATATGATGATTCTAGTCCTTTGTGCACTCAGTACTGCATCTACATGCCAGCAGTGAGCATTATTCATTGTCCTATTAAGAGGTCTGACACTGAACACCATCTCTGGGATGACGTTTGTCATCCTCATAGGCTTCTCCATTATAATGGTGCCGTCTTTCCTGATTTAGATCAAAGTCCACCAGTTCTACCTGATCCATTTCATCAGTCTCTTCTACTTCCTTCCTCTCAGGAAAGAGTTTTTCCAGCAATGAGAGTTTGTCAGGAGACACAAAGCCATTTTCAAGAAAGTTTATCTTAAATTCAGTGATTAGATGACCCTTTTCTTATGGTCTATGATAAATTGGCATGCCTTCATTTAGCCACACTTAATGTCTCCATGCTTGACAGTTTGACCTGGATGAGAGGTGATGTCAAGAGTGAAAGCCATACATTGCTTCAACTAGCTGTATATCCATACACATGAAAAGATCTCCTCATAGAGTAAAAATGGCATGGTCCTTCTGATCCAACACAATAATAATATCTCCTGGCTCCAACCCTGGCTCTTGGTCTCCCTCACTATGGAATGTTAACTTCTGGCCATCTTTCATGCCTTTGTCAATATGAACTTGTAGAATCTTCTTTTCTCTAACTATCTTTCTTCCATTGCAGCTCTTACATCTGTCTTTAGGGCTGATGTGTTCTCCATGACCCTGGCACTCCATGCACACAGACTGAATTTGCTGAACCATTCCAGGTCCTATCTGATGAATCCGTATTTGCATTCCAGAACCTTAGCAGTTGGGGTAGCACTCCACAGCTCCTTTCTTACCACATCAGCCTTCACATTTGTCACAAATCACATTCTTTTGCAGAGCCAATTTCCTTTGGCACAATTATAAAAATCTGCTAAGGTAACTCAGGATGGATGCACCACATTTTTCCCTTCTTTTTCTCTGCATCTTTCCTCCTCCTCCAAAAAACATTAAAGATATCCATGGGGGAGCCAAAACCACCACCTGCTCTACCCTCCTTAATTGCCTGTTTTCCTCCTTTGCTATATAATTCCCTTTCCTAGGCATCAGAGAGAACTTTGTAAACTTGAGAAATCTGTTTAAACTTTTCAGCTTCATTTGGATTCTTATCAGTGATGATACTTTAATGCCAGTTTCCTACAAGCCTTTTTTAGTTCTTCTTAGGTAGCACTGGGTTTGACCCCCAAAACATCATAAGTTGTTTCTTTCACTGTTTTCTACAGGTGGTGAGCAGGCTGGGCTGCGATGGTGTAGGCAGGTAGGAACGCATAGCCATGTGCAGGTCAAGCAGCCACCGCTTCCCACCTCAGTGTGTTCCGGAAAGTTCCGTCCTAGTTTTCTTGCTGGTGGTTGGCTTGCCTTGGCTTGGCTTTTCTTCTTTCTTTCTTTCTTTCTTTCTTTCTTTCTTTCTTTCTTTCTTTCTTTCTTTTTT